>BSSO01001020.1:0-26590 GCA_030267885.1 Mesembryanthemum crystallinum
ACTAACTATTTTAAATCATTTTTTTTTGAAAACTTCAAAAAAAAAAAAAAAAATCATCATAGATTCATAAAATATTACCAAAGATTCATATATAATTTTCCTATAGTACATATTCATAAGATTTAAACGCAGATTTATAGGGAGCACCTAGCTAGGTGCTCCTGAGAGCACCATTTACCTATTGATTATCCAAGGCGTTTTGGACTATTGGTCTACCAGTAAACAAGTAATGATTTTGTTAGTTGGTAATATCAGTACATGAAATCAACTCTCTTGAAATCAACTATAGGAATTCATTCTTAGAATATTCGAGACACTATATTAGGAGCTGGATATACCACAATATTCAAAATGGTGGACTAGCATTAAGAATTAATAAACTAATCTTGGTGCAAGTTAATTTATACTTTTCACAAAAAAATAAAATAAAAATGTAGTAATAATAGAGGGTCATTTATCCCAAAATATTCAGCTAAATCCACTATTAGTTGAGAGTTATCCTTAGTCATAATTAGGAGGTTTGTACTCATAACAGAACACAACTGGTCATGGGAAGTTCCTCCCTAGTCTACCCTCCCAAATTTTAAATAATGAGAAAGTTTAGAAAATATAGAAGAAAAGGTAATTGGTGCAATAAAATTGTCAAAGAAATTCTACATCTTTCTTTCAAGTGTTGAGAAAATTTTTCTTGCTTTAAGACTACTTGTTAGTTAAGGTTACAAACCCTGCTTACTTTATCTTCAACATAACTAATATGCAAACCCAAACATAAAGAAGCTATAAATACAAAAAATAAAGGACAAAGAACACACAACTTTAACGTAGAAAACCTCTACTTGAAATCCATTACAAGCGAAAAGAGATGAGTTACTAATTCTCATTCACACATAGCTTCCCACACATACACAAACTAGGCTTGGTGTACATGTCTCTCACATGACATGCTATTTATGCCTTCTTCAAGGACCTCAATTATTGTCTCCAAGTTAAATTTAGAATGATCCTAGAGATTATAACTTCAACTCAACTTGATCGTTTTCCACAACTTGGTTCTTTATATCATTAAAAATTTTCGTCAAAAAATACTATCTAGATCCATTAATTAAACGGGTTTTGAAAAATCGTGCTAGACAAAACTTATCATCCATTAAGGCTTCTCACATGTTGGATTGCCGCTAATATGGTCGTGCTAGGCCACACGGCCTTGGTGTGTTCTTACTTCCTAGAGCAAAATTGCGGCTGCTATTTGCTTAGGAGTGACATGATTTTTATGTCTTGAATTTATTTTTATTTTTTTCCGTATTAGTCAAGGGCCGCATTTTTATTCATGCACAGGGACTTTAAATTTTTTTGGAAACTTTGTGACGGGCCTATTTCAAATCTTAGGATCATCATATTGCACACATTGAAATTGTAACTATATATGACTAATTATTTGGAGTAAACTATAAACAAATTCAAGTTAACTCTAAATTATTTAGAGTACAAAAGAACAATGGAAATCGAACCTGAGCTTCAATAGTGTTAAACTACCATTATAGGCAACATATCTATATTTTAGAGCCAAATTTGAAGTTTACATTGTTCAAACTTACATGCTAATGGAGTATTAGGTGGTGAATGTAGTTTCCATTTTCCAAACCCCAACTTGAAAAGTTCAACTGGGCCGGGTTAAGGGCAACGATAATGATATCCAAGCTGCTTAACTTGAATGTTTACAATCCTCTACTAATGGGCCCTTTTGTTTCAAGTAGACCTGGGCAAGGGGCAAACTTCATTGAACGGCCCGACCCAGCCCGACTTTATCATTATCGGGCCGGGTTGGGCCTTGAATGGGCTAGTATATCTCACTATTTGTAAATTTAAATGCCAAATGCACCAAATCCTTACATGAAAGTCAATTTTCGACCTCATATATGTTGCTGGTGCTCAATGTATTGTAGCAGTAGCACACTTGGTGGACACTTGGTAATGTGGTTTTAATGATCCTGGTTTGAATTATGTGGATCCTAGTTGTTAACTATCAATATAATAGGATTTTTCTCTACTTTTTATGACAATAAATAAATAAATAGTATGTTGAAGACCGAAATGAGCAAGAGCAAGTAGCAAACTCGCCTTTTGTTCCTACATGAGAACTATTATATAGTTGTCGACACTCAAAAAGTGGATCGGAGCTTTTTACAATTGATTTCAACATGGAAGTATTATTATTTTCTTGAACTCTTTTATTTGGAGGAAGGTTTTGAGATAATCACAGAAAACAATTAACCATTCTTGATCCATTTTGCAACAATAAAGTTTTCAGATCTTGTGTTTTTGTTTTATTCTGGCATACTTATTAGTTGATAGGGCAACCTGACCTGTTAGCAACTTTGTATGACATGACCTTATCTAGTGATCAAATCTAGTTTAATTTGAAGCAGTCTTCATGGTGATAGATGACATCAACCAACACTTGTTGACTTCTACTCTTGTTTGAATGATTCAAGAGACGTATGACATTGTTCCATACGAGACGTTATCCACATTGGATACTTTGATTATGTCGTCATTAGCTACCAATCATCAGTGACTTAATTACTAAATAGCTCGGAATCCTTAATTAAGAGCAAAATCTCAAATGTTTATTTTTATTATTTTTTTTCCTTTCTGTGGAGAATGTTAGAAGCCCAATTTTATTAGATACAGTTATTCTCTATCAATCTAGGCTTGGCAATGAGGGTTCAAATTGCTTCACTTGGTCCTTTGCAAATTGCAATAATAATCCTACTTTGTAAAGGGCCATTTTAATTTGTTTGAACTTTGAAGTAGTCCTCACATCACAGTGATAACCAGACAATTCAAGGAGGGCATGCATATGACATTGATTTTCCTTTTTCTCTTTGTTGACATTATTAGCCACCTCTTGACTCTGAGATACACTTATTTGTTTTATCACCGCTAGCTACTTTTTGATATAATAATAAACAACAAATTACTTTATATATATATATATTAATCACTATTTGTCTATCAAATCAAATGGGTTTAGATATAGTAGTTATTTGCATGTTCAATGAGTATCACTTCACATGCACCACCCACCAACAACTCAATTACTCAAGTGATCTTAAAGCTAAACACTTGCTTAGCTTCACTCTTCTTTCCTTTTTCCCCTTTCCCCAATTTTTTTATTGCCTAAAAAAATAATACTAACAACAAGAAAAGTTGGCTATGCCCATGTTTTAGCTCCTTCTATCCCCCTTCCAACAAGTTATTATGTTGTCCAAAAATACAATGTATTCCATTTCAATCATATAAAGTGTTAATTTGGAGTATGGAGATTCCACCGGCAATATAGGTGGTGAAAAAATAATTCAATGAATAGTATTATCTAAAAGATCAACTATATGTTGGAATATGGATATATGGTCTATTATTATGTGTGTATTAGTAATTGTATTAGTGATGATACTGCATACGAATAATATGGTGGTCCTGACTAATGACTAAGCCCAATGAAAGTGAGATATACGATTTCATCTCTTTTTGCTTTTGAGGATTATATATAAGAAAATGTCCATATATCATGATAATGAACAAAGTTAATAGGGATTGAATATACGTAGCATAACGCAATCCAACATGGAAAATAAGCCGACCGCGTATGAGAACAAGCTAAGTACCAATCAACTCGGGTTCAAGAGCCTATGTCACATTTAGTGCTTGAGTTGGCGTTTGCAATAAAACAACTTGTTACAACATGACATGAAATTAAAACAGCAAAAAAAAAAAAAAAAAAAAAAATTACAAAGGAATTAAAGAAAGACTTGGAACATGTGTAATTTGTGGCACCGCTAAGTCGTTAACATGTTGTGGTTCGCAATTGGGATTAGGTGGTATATCACAACACACTTATTATGTTGCGTAAGAGCAATGCCATAACGATACTCCATGATTTGCCGTAGATATTTTGCGGGATATAACCCGACTATGTAACCTGTATTGTTTTAACTATAATTTTTATTCTTATTATATAGCATGAAATTATGAAAAATGAAATTGTATACATGAAAGTACTTTTGAAAAGTACTTTTACCTTATATACTTCTATATAGGAGTATTCAATTGTCAAGAATAACAAATTTTGATTATTTTTTTTTTAAAAAAAAGTTATAATTTTGGAGTATTTAGGACATTATCTACTCTACATCATAATATTATCCAAAATCTCATCCACATGAATGCCCACTAAGAATCCAATGTTTCCCATCACCCTTTCTTTAATGAAAATTAAATTTTAGTCAACACAACAAGTAAAAACAGTTATCCCAGAACATAAATGCCAACCAAAAACTCACACAATTGTGTAACATAGTATCCAACCCCAACATTGATTGGCAAATAAAAACCCCCCCTAAACTTAGCTAACATGAGCTGTAAAAATCCCCCATCACACAACTAATTAACCCAATCCTCAAATCACAAAACCACCAATAATATAAATATCACCATCTCTCCTACATTCTTCTGTTTTGAACATTCCACAATCAAACAAACAAACCCCAACCTTCCTCCTTCCTTCCTTCCAAGTACTACCCATTCAACCCCCTTACCACATTACCATCATTATTAGTATCTCACTACAACACAACAAAAACAAACCACAACACAACACAACACCAACAATATCATCATCATCATATCCCATTCTCTCTTTGTACACTCTCCCTTCTGCCTTGCGGTATTCTAGCAGCGCTCGCTCCTCCAACAATATAATGGCAACCCTCAAACCCTCCACATCCGAGCAACTAAACCAGCTACGTCACATCTTCAACCGCTTCGACATGGACTCCGATGGCAGCCTAACCCAACTAGAGCTCGCCGCCTTGCTCCGCTCCCTCGGAGTAAAATCAACAGGGGACCAAATTCATGCCCTCCTCAACAACATGGATGCTAACCGCAATGGGTCCATTGAGTTCGAGGAGCTGGCTCAAGCCATGCTCCCCGAGCTGCAGCGAAATGACATCGTCATCAACCAGGAGCAGCTGCTTGATGTGTTCCGCTCGTTTGATAGGGATGGTAATGGGTTCATAACCGCAGCTGAGTTGGCAGGGTCCATGGCTAAGATGGGGCATCCATTGACGTATAAAGAGTTGGCGGAGATGATGAGAGAGGCAGATACTAATGGAGATGGTGTAATTAGCTTTCATGAATTTGCTTCTGTCATGGGCAGATCTGCGGCTGAATTGTTTGGCCTAACTTGCTAGCTAGGAGTTTTTCTTCTTAGATTTTTTTTGTTTTTGGGTTTTCTTTTTTTTCTTAGATCTTTAATGGTCATGGATGATCATGGTTATGTTATGTTCTTTCTAGGATTAGGGGCAGAGTTATGATGATGGTTGGCATTGTTAATTGGAATGATATGATTCATGAAGTTTCTATCCGAAAATTTGATTATTTGTTCACATATTTCCATAGAAATGAACACCATGATGTTACGAATTGATTATGCAGGTAATTTTTATGATTCTATGATCTTGAAACTTATAGGTTCGGAACCGATCCTCCATTATTAACATATAATCCACTTGACTGTCATAAATAATCTTTATGATTTTCTGCATCTGGAAATTCTGGTGGGATTATTACAGAAACACCCAATTCTGGAAATCCTTGGAATTAAAGATTGACCTGTACCTGTTCTTTGGTGATGATGAACAGAACATGTTAGTTTTTTTTAAGGACTCCACTTTTTTTTTTTCCCCTTTTTTTTGGGTATTTCTCATTTCTTAGCCGTTGAATGTCCTTTGTGCTGAATCTCCTGAACGATTGACTCTTGAGGCGTCAACAACAGAATGTTGAAATATTCTGGGTTAGATCTGGTGTTTGAACTTTGAATGTTAGAATGTTGTTTTATCAATGACTGTTCCCTCAAAGAGCTTCCTTTGAATTTGCCATTATCTTGGGAGAATAGGAAAGACAAATATTGAAGCTTCGGAAACTGTTAGTATAACGTTTTCATCTCAAGTTTTTAGTCAATTAGCATTTCTAATTGGACAAGTCTAGCCGAGACTTACTAACATGTCAAATTCTTGTTTGAGACGTGTCTCATCGAATTATTAGATGAGACGCATGAATAATAAGGATTTGTGGGTTGAATCTGGATCTACTTATTAAAGTTAGGCTAAGTGGTGACTTTATTAAAACTAGCCTCGTTAGACAAGCTGTAACAACTTTTACTGCTATGGACAAACAATAAGAAAAATTCTATACTTTTCAGGGATGAAACTATTAAGGGACCTGAGTAGGCTACAACCCTTTTTAAGATCTAAACTATAGATATGAAATGAAATCGTGAAGAAAATCATATGCCACTGTTGACACTAATATACAAAGGTTTCTGGCCCCCTTTTAACAATGTATTCCACCACCGTCCTGGATTTATTTCTTATGAGTATAGGTGGATGTAGTTTCTATCAATGCTTCATTGCTTCTACATATCATAGTGTACTTGCAATATTTGTCGACAAACCAACTAATTTTGTTGGACGTTACTGTAAACGTATGCAAGCTTTCGCTAATTCTAAATCAAAGTGAACTATTGAGACAATGACATTGTTTTAGGAGATGATTATTTCAAAATGACAGCGTAGGATATATATTTCAAAATGATAAAAGATCAAGACATTTCAACTTATCGATTCCATTTTCAATTCAGTTCAGCTTTGCAATTTACTTGTACTCTCACATATTACTATTCATTTAGTCAAACATAGTTTAGTCCTGCACATTTCTATTGAAATGAACAAGCCATCATCTTATGCTTTTTCACTGTAAGAATCAAGAATAAGCCTAAAAAGCAAAGATCTGCACTCTTTTTGTTCTGACAATGCTGAAATATCCTAAGCTAAATAACTACAGCAACTTACCATTAAATGTTTCATAAAAAGGAAGAAACTAATCTTTTCTACATATTGAACATATCCTGCGATTCTATACAACATTTTTTTAGCTATATAATAAAAGAATGCTCGTGACCGATAGGAAAGGGAAAGGGAAAGGAAAGGGAGAGTAAGAATGTACAGACGCGCCCTATCTCACAGGTAATGTACAACAACTTTCGAGTATACATCTGTACATATACTCCTCAGGAAACTGATCATATATCCACAACAAAATTCAGGTCGAGCAAAAACGACCCAACCGCTCCTATGATTCATGTCGATCTGTTCATCAAAATCGCGTATGAGGCACTTCAGTGAGGCTGTCAACAATAAACCTCCAAATGAAACTACCATTGTCATGACCAGCTTTTACTTACTCGATGCCTCTCCTTTCGGGCTGCTGCACGGGCCGTGTAGCCCACCGTTGTGGGCCGTATCGATCTTTGCCTGACCATGTGGCAGTACTCAGGATCCTCAGTTCGCCCCTCCAGCCTTATCCACTGGATCATGTTATGATACATAGGGAGGAACCTCATCTGAATAGCTGCGTAAGCGAAGTAAGGCATTAAGGCTGAGATCACAACAAAGAGGGTTACGACCCAGTACTTGAGCGAGGGGGCAAGTTCTTCCAGGAAAACATGGTATGCTGTTGTTGATAGCTTGGGGGTCATTGAGCCATAAACCATGAGGAAAATATACCATAGGGCGATTCCACCCCAGATAACGATGTGTTGTATTAGGGTAAAGTAGCTGATGAAAAGCGCCATCTGGCAGTTGACCAACCAAACGACACATGTGTACATTGTGGCTCCGAAGATTTGGAAGTCAACTGGTTTGCCATCGTCGTTGAAAGCTTGATATGATAAAGCCTTCTTGCAGAAGAAGAAAGTAATGATGCCGCTGCACATTCCGTTGAACATCCAGCTGAGTATTCGCAACCAACTGAAGAGGACGTTTTGGACACCTTCTTGATATAGTAGGGGGAACTGTCGTACCACAAAGAAAGAGAAATGTGAGATGGATATTCAGTGAGAGACAGAGAGGTGCGATAAGAATCAATGTTAGGCCGGTTCATTTTGTTACTCCACATCGCATCAGTTAAGTTCTGGAATTTAAATTTTCCCCTCACGTATTACCATTAATTGAATTTCCATTGAGTTTAATTCAATCTAGTTTAGTTCAGCATCATTCAGTTAAAATGAAGAGAGTGATAGCTGTACCTTGAGACAGAAACGTGCAGAGACGTCCTGATCAAAGACTCCCAAAGCAATTGCTGGAAGTGATGTGAACAGGACGTTGTAGAGCGACAAGAACCAATCATTGTATGCTGGTTGTCCGGAGAATGATGCATATCCCTCGAAGAGGAAGACGGTGACCCCAAAAACAACGTTCTTGTAGAAGAAGTAGCATATCTAGCAATAGAACAGATAACAGTCAGCAAATTACTATCTTAAAGATACCAAACTCATTAAACACTTGTACTTTTGAAACTGATTTCATTCAAGTGAAATTATATTTTGTGAGAGACAATACCATTGAGGTTATCCTTCTGTAACACCAATGCCCGTGTACAAGCAGCAAACGCTCCAAAAACCGAAATTGGGCAATAGCAATATCGCTAGACATGACGGCCTGACAATTGGCAAAAAACCATATTACTTAGGTGAGAGGCATAAATAAGGAAACAATAAATGTAATTCAGAAACAACTGGAGGGTTTTTTACCTGCATTCCTTCAGCACCACTTATCCCGATCCCAATATCAGCTTCTTGAAGCATTCCCACGTCATTAGCACCATCACCAATTGCTAATGTTGTCCTCTTAGTACCATTTTTCACTAGTCTGGTGACCTGTGGTTATTTAAAAGTCATTCAGAAAACAGGCTGGATAATTTGAAGGAAAATAGGGAAAGAACTTTCAAATATTTGAAGCTCAAGAGATAGGAAATCATGTAAGCTTACAAGTGCTTTCTGCTTTGGTGATGAACGGCAGCAGATAACTGAAGCACAGCCAGTTGCTAGCTCTAGGAACGAGTTCTTCAAACCATCCTCTAAAGCATAAACAAGAGATTTGCCATCAATGATTAGAGCATATGCCTCAGCACCTGCACCTGATGCAGCCAGTTGGGCCTTCGCATCAGTGATCTGCTTAAGGACACATTGTCTCGATGCCTACACAGTACACAATGTAAGACAATGTATTAGTAACTATGTTGTATCATATTAACAGACTGGTATTTTAATAAGTTCAATAAGTGCAATCAATTAGCTCATGGAGCATTCTGCCCACTTCAATCACATTCTTGATCAATTCTAAACAAGAGTTCAACCTTCTCAATAAGTCAGTAAATCCAACAGAAGAGAAAAAGAATTCATTCTGGTTTGAGTACAGCCAAATAAACACACAGCAACAGTCCATCGGAAACAGAATTCTAAAGTTCCATAAGTTTCTCAAGAAAACAATAAATTAAGTCTGTGAACAATGTAAGTTACAATCATACACTAGTGGGATTCACAGTGATTAATGTGAAGTCATAACTCCGAAAAGACAGAAACATAGGAAATTTTCAAATAGACTACTCATATCAACAACAATTCTTCACATGTGTAGACAAAGAGCCGAAAAGGATTGGTTAGCATGTGACAAGTCGTGCTGTAGGCTTGAGTGAGCACATTGGTTGATAGCGTGTTTATCAATAAGTCACTATCACTATCCACATGTACGGTGAAGAAAGTACCGAGACATCAAATCGCATCAAGAAGGGTCTCCTAGACAGTAGACATCATGTATGTGGGTCGTGGGTCTAAGCAATAAGTTTTATCTGACTCACTTGACTGTTCCAACAGCAACTTGCATTTTACTAACTTGACTAGTGATAACAATTTTCTATCTCTATCATCCAAAAGTGCTGTAACATGTAAATTGCAACTCACCTTAGTAATGGCATCCTTGTCACCCAATTTCTCCAATGTTTTGATATCTGGGGTTTCTACATTCACGATTATTTGCTTCATCCCTTGTCTCAACAAGCTACAAGCAAACCTGTAATTTTGCCATGATGCTGGGTTAGAAACGTAAATGAGTAATAGATATCGAGCCAGTCTCAAACAAAGTAAGCAACCATACCCTATGTTGATAGCTGTCTCCATCTTATCTCCGGTCAAGACCCATATCTTTATTCCAGCTTGCGCAAGCTTGTCAATGCACTCTGGAACCTATATGCACAATAGTCTCACGAAATTAGAGAAATTTAAACAATTTGAAACATAATTTTCTTTTGGGCTCAACTTGATTAAATAGAACTACCAGAGTTTCAAAACCTACCCCACGTTGAAGTTTATCCTCAACAGCAGTAGCACCAAGAAGAAACAAACTCCTTTCAATTGTCTCTGCCACTTCTTCAATTAGTGTTTCCCGATCTGCACTAACAGCATTCCTAGCAGCATTGAATTTGTCACTGAACTCTCTATATTCTCCCTCTTCTATTTCCCGATAAGCAAGTATCAAAGTCCGTAGCCCTGCATCTGCATACTCATTTACATGCTCTCTCGTTTTCATTTCAAAGTCGTTACCATGAGTGGCTAGCCGTGGAAACATGACACTGGATGAAGAAAAATAAGGAAATTAAATTTATAATAGATCAAGAGTATCAAAGGACAATATAAAGAAAGCTTCAGGAATAAGCAAAGTTTCTTAATATCATACTTGTCAGCACCCTTTGTAAGTAGGAATATTTTCCCTTCCTCAGTTTGGACGATCACAGACATCCGTTTCCTAGTGCTATTGAACTCCAATATGTTCAGGATTGTGTATTCCCTGCATACAGAAAATCAAAGCATTAGAACATAATATCATAACATTGAAGGAAGTTGCAGTGTTCAGGTACTCTGAGGCCCTTTTCAAAATGTTGTATGACAAATATAAAACTGTTCTGACTTAAATGTTGGGAAATGAAGAATTGTAGGCCATGCAGAGCAATTAGCTTCTCAAATGCTTATGCCAGCAGGAGAGGGAGAAAAATGAAAAACGAAAAGAATAATTAGAGAAATTTATTATATCCAAGGGAGACATTTATGCTTTTAAATTTTCAATTAGTTGCAAGAAATTTTTTTTGTTGGGGTGGTTAGTATAGTGGTGCCACCCCCCACCTTTCCCTAGCAAAGACTGGGTTTCAGTTTCATTTCCCTCAAAGAAAGAGGTTTCCTTGCTATTCAAAATATTAGAAAACAAATTAGGAACTTGTATGATTGAATACTAGACTGAGAGAGATATTCTAACCTGTCAATTTTCTGGCCCGAAATGGGATCCAACTCTTGCAATGAAACAGTCGTCTGCGTCCTTTTATAGAACTCAAAACCAAGTTCTCTAGCTGCAATTACAAAAGCTGCCTCGTCTGGTGATTCAGCTTCATAAGAAATCTTCCCTGTTTCTTCATCTACTTCAGGAATAACAGTGTGACAGACAGCCAGTAGCTGAAAAAACATCTGAATAATTCCTGATTGTGGCTCATTTACCCAGTTGCCATTCATAATCCTTTCATCCTTAAAATTGAACCCTTTAACACCAGTATTCGCATCAAGTAAATCATCCTCATTGTCATCAGGACCGATGACAATGCCATTAGGTAACGGTGAACCTTTTCTTTTGGCCATAGCCCTCTCAACTTCTGTAATACCACGACCATAAGCTGTCCCTGCCACAGAGCACTTGATAAACTCCATGGAGTTGCAGGTTAAGGTACCAGTCTTGTCAGAAAGTATTGTATGAACTTGACCGAGTTCCTCATTCAGGTTTGAGGTACGGGCATGTGCTGGCTTATCAGCTTCCTCATAGTACATATGAATGTCCTGGTTGATGAAATGGCTTTGAAGGACCTTGACAATCTCTATGGACACATACAAGGAAATAGGGATCAAATAACTGTACAACATAAGGCCAGTCAGGAAGTGGAGAAATGCTGCTAGCGGTGCCCTCTTGGGATCAAAGAAAACTTTCGAATCATCTGGTCTGAGATACCACCTCTTCATCATGCCATTGTCGAGATCTTCTTTAGTGGTAACACCAAAAACAACCGACCCCACAAAAGACATCAAAAACAACACGAAAAATAAGAAGTAAATGATCCTATCCATTTTCCTCTCAACTCTGCTTCGCTTAGAAGGAGGTTCAGTCGCGTTTTGCATAACCTTTGTGTCGTGACCAGTAAAGACCACAACACCATATACATAATCTGTATTCCTCAGTTTCGAGTCTCTCAGGAGAAGTTGTTGGGGGCTAAGCGGATACTGTTGTTCCTCATACTCCATACTTCCAACAAAAGTATACAAATTGGCATTTGGATCTTCACATCTGATGGTAGCTTTAAAATCCTTGAAGTTGGAGTCCTCAATCAAAGATGAAGTCCCTTCTGGCGCTTGCTTTAGTTTCAAGTTCGTCTCTCCATCAAGGTTCATAGTTTCGACATAGCATATTGCATCCTCATAACTAGACGCAAGCAAAAGGATATCAGCTGGAAAGAACTCATCCTTCTCAACCTTCACAATATCCCCCACTTTCAAATGCTTCCATTCCGACTGTTCAAAGACCCCATTTTCATGGTGAATTTTGACTTTTCTGTTGTTTATCTCTATATCCTGAAATGTTAATCACATTAAAGGATTACCAACTGGGTGACAGTTTTCTAGAAAAAAGCATGTCAATTTGAACAAAATGTGAGATTAGCAATTACTAGGATAAATACTTTAAATTCAGTTAGCATCCAATCCAACCTCAATAACCCATATTAATTGCTCGCTAAAGCGATTGAATTACCCCATTAGCTCCCAACACCGCGAATTGATTGAATGTCATGACAACAATGACCATCAAAGCATATCTCTGATAGGATTTCAGATAACATAAAGTTGGAGAGCATAATTGAACTAAGAGATCATAGATGGTATAATGCAATTAAATAGAACTATTAGTTCATTCACTAAACCATACTCAGAAATTCATGAAAACTAATTAATGGAATCGGGATCACACACCTGCTGTTTGCGCCGCGTATCTTCAATACCCTCCTTCAACATACTCACCCCAATCACGAAAATCAACGGGACAATGGCGCTAACTGCGGTATAGGGAGCGAGCGGAGTGAAGGACAAGATGCCGGTGACAAGGAAGAAGAAGTTGGCAACTCTCCTGAATTGCTCAAACAAGGATTTGGGCACAAAAGTTGCAAGTGTATACTTTGTTGTGCTCACATAATTATCTGGGTAATCCCTAATTGAGGCATCAAAACTATCTGGCTCATTGCAATAGACCACCCTAGAAAATCCAGGCCCTCCAATCTGTGAATGGTCTTCCTCTTGAAATGATGCTTTCCCACAATGGAAAGTGTAGATCTTGCTAAAATGCAGCTTCCTCCTCCTCCTCCCATGACCCATTTCCTCTCTCTCTCTTCTTTCACTCTCTAGCTGCAACTAGCACCCAAATCCAAAAATCCAAGCAAATGTTTTGTTGCTCCCAAAGTGGTCTAATTTCTTCAAAAAGCTCTAACCCACAAACTCCCAAAAAGATGCTTTATTTTCTCTTCCCTTCCCCTTTGAACACCAACACAAGTGTTTGTACTTGAAATTAAACTAATTTACAAGCAACAAAACCCAATAAATTCCTGACCCAGAAAGCTCAAACCCCCATAAACAAAATCAAATAAACAAACAAGCTAACCTCACCAGCCAAAGAAGGAATTAATCAAGACAGATTAAATCTCACAAAAAAGGGAAGAAAAATCAGTAATGATATCTTCAATCTCCTACCAAAAAAGGACTATCCAGAAGCTAAAATATAGTACTTTTAATGGGGTTTAACTAGAAATGAGAAATGAGAGAGCTGATAAAATAGGGTGGATAGTGCTAAAAGGGAGGAAATTTCAAGGCTTTTGAAACTTCTCTTTCTCTCTCCAGCTCTCCCTTCTTCTTCAACCAGGCAGCTGCGTTGAACAAAGACTTGATGATCCCCTTTGACTTTACACCCCTTTGTATTTCTCACACGCATTGCCATTTTTCAATCTCCATTTTGCCATTTAAGCATTCAACAAAAAAAAAACCCCAAAACAAAAAATTGAATAAAATAAAAGGTAGAATTCAAAATTTCCAACTACCATCAACAACCCCACAAAACGAAGAATGAGACCTTTTATGAGAGAGGAAAAGAAAGAAAAAAAAGGGAAAAGCTTTGTGAGAGACAGAGCAGAGAAATTAGAATATTCAAAAAGGGGTATTTAATATTTTATTCTTAATTGAACTGTAATTATAATAATGGTGGTAATAATTTGGAGAAAAATCAATAGAAGCAAAAGATGGAAGATGAAGACTGGAATTTTTCTGGGTCTCGCGGGAAAATTAAAAAGGAATGACCTTTTTTTTTTGAATAATTAAGGGGGAGGAAAATAAAAAATGATGGCGTGTGTAAAGTGTTTCTCGATCTCAGGTTAAGGGAAGTTTGCTTTCCCTTTGCCTGAGTCTTTCCTCCCCACCTTCTCTCTCTAAATTTTCTTCCCCCTTGTCTCTCTGTCTCTGTAGCTTTCGAAGAAGAAGATACACAGCTGNCTCGACCTGGTAAAATTTGACCCGACACAAAAATCGAATCAGATTCGACTGATTTAAAAAATGCAAAAAAAAAAAAAAACTAATTTAGAATTATAAAAGGACATAGATTGTTACTATGAATATGGACTTTAACCTAGCAAATTAACCGAACCCAATCCAACCTCACTTGCTAAAATAGGCACAGAAATGGCCTAATCCGACCCGACTGATAAAGAGTCCAATAAAGAACTAACTTGAGATCTCTGAAGCACAACAAAATTGTGTAAAAAGCACTTTAAACCGACAAATTTAAAAAGCACAAAAAAACGATTTGAACCTTACACGAAATAAGTAGGTTAGAAATGAAAAGGTTGACCCGTCTGATTTGATGGGTAAATATGATTGACTTGTTTGATTAAATATGTATGCTATATATGGTTTAAAAGTCACATTATGATTTCTTCCTTCTATTTTTTGTAAACCTTAAACTTCATCTTTTTTGATCTAGGATTACCACCAACCTTTTTGACGATGGTGAACCTGATTTTCGTTAGCTTCTGGATGTTTTTATTAGTTTCGTCTCGATAACTTTGATCTCTCTTTGAGAGTATTTTATTTCATTTATTGATTATTTTTTGTCTCTATTTGTTATAATATCAAGTTCCCTGATTTTTTAGGGTCGGGTTTCTAATGTGGTTGGTTCATTAGTAGTATTGTCATATGGTATGGCAAGGATTGTCATATGAACTATTTTTCTACGAGAAATGGAAAAATCCCAACTCTTTGAAACTGTGCAGGATCAACAAATCCTCATAAAGGCTGCACTATGAGAAAACGAGTTGATAAAGGGCGTGCGATATTCCTATAATTTAAGTAAAATATATTTATTTTTGATTTGGATATTTTTTGTAAATGCGTGTATGGCATTCAATGAAACAATTCATCCTTACTTGAAATATTTTTATTGAAGTTATATGATCGAAATATTGCTTGCCAACTATGTACGCAGCCAACACTCAATCCAAACCCACATTTAAACGGCTCTATTTTAAATAGTTATACTGATTAAACCCACATTTATCTCTACTTTAAGTAGTTACAATGATTGAAGATGCAACTTTGAGTAATTAACCCAATATAGATTAAATAGTGCTAGATTTAAATAGTTGTTGCTTTAACTAGACAACTCTGTAGGAAATATTTATCATTTTAACTAACTTTTTTGTCTCAAAATATTTATCACTCTACAATTTTAATACAATATTAATTGTCCATTTTTCTAATGTATCATTGTGGTTTGTTACTAATTTCACTTTCCCATACACTTAGCTTCAGTAATTAATGCAAGGGTTGTATAGTCAAACTGTTTAAACTACCTCTAGAATTAATATTCTCAATAATATATGTGTCTTAACCTTAGCGGCAATTATTTTAAGACGAAAGGAGTACATTACAATATATAATCCCAAGCACCCATCTTTAAATGATTATTGTCTATAGATTTAGCAGATATTTTTATATCTTTGTCATGTAACCATACACTTATTTATCCATCTTTAATATGTTAATCCATAATCAAGAGCTATTTCAATAATTAGAAGTATCTTTCTCCAATAGAAATTATAAAATTGATTGTTCAATTCTTATCAAGATTAAATTTGTTTTGAATAATCCAAACTATCTACGAGTTGTAGAAAATAATCTCAACTTCACTATTTGTGCGTAATAATTTGAACTATATCACTTTAGTTGCAACGCATGCACCAACCTTGACGACATAAGCCTTATTGTATCTACTTCTCATGATGAATGAAATTGGCAACATCGGATTAACTATTATTCTTTTGTTCGAAGTTCAACTTAAGGATTATCAAAACAAATAACTAACGGAAAGGCTAAAATTGTCGAGACTGGTGCACATTTTGCAATCAAAGTGATAATTTAAATTATTACGCACAAATAGTGAAGTTGAGATTATTTTCAGCAACCCAGCGATACTGTGGATTATTTAAAACCAAATATATTAGTTTTAGATAACGAGCCACGCATGCTAATCTTAGTGATGTAAGAAAAGAGGTAGGATAAAATTTCCATATTATTAATTAATAATTGGCACTATTTGGAATTACATTAGCAATTGGCACAAGTGGAAACTAATTTGTGTGATTGCTACCACCAATCAAATCTCAGTGTCTCACTATCACCATGCCTCTACACAGCTTACCCTCATCATTTCTCGTTTGTTTCCAGCTATTGCTTGCTAGTGAACTTTTGTATGTGCCAAACGTAGCAAAGCAAATGATAGATATTTGCCATATTGGCATCTACAATGGTAAGCAACAACTATTGTTATTTGCTGTTGTCATATCAGATTTTCACTAATTTCCAAGTTATAAGCATTTAGGCTATATCACTCACAATGACAAGTAGTTAACTTTCAACATTATTTCACTTGGGTACGAACAATTATTACATGGTTTGGTATCAATACTCCCTCTCTCACATAATAAGGCAATCAACTCCAAATCACCTACAAAAGATATGATAAATATCTTGTTATGTCAGAGAAGAGACCTTGGTCCGGAACCATATATACAATACTTTCTCATTGGGTACGGTACACCAAAAAAACAATATATCATTAGATTTTGGAAAAGTAACTTTTGAAAATCCTACATCATTTTTTCGTAAAAAGCGAGTTACCATAGTTATAAGATTTCTTAAGACAAAATAATAGAAGTAGGATGGATACACGCACCGTGGTAAATATATCATATTAGCAATGAGATTTTAGCCCCGTCCTAAATAAACAACTTTCTTTTAGTGCTATTAGTATATATTTGAAAATATCTACGATAGAGCACTTAGATCTTGTTATAGTTATCTTCAACGTTAGTGTTGTTTATGCAGCATATATCTTTAATTTATCAATTCTATGAAATATACTTTTTTTCAATTATTAGATCAAACTTTCATTAAAAAGGACAGGAAACAAATACTTAAGTTCATATAATTGTCCAAACATATAAAGTTATTTTTTTAAAACTGTAATAATGTACGTACGAATTTCAATAATCCACCAGCAAATGCACTCAAATAGAGAAGTAAAATTGTTAAACATCATTCACATACATGCACTTGATGTTATTTATTAGTGGATAATATTGATATTTATAAGCTGAAGAGTTAAAGATGATAAAAATTAATTCTAAAATATATTTTAGTTTTGAAATTCTTATACAAATGGCAAAAGCTCTCATCAGAAATGTATGTAATTATTCCAGTAGGTATGCAGTAGCTACCAATGCCATCACTAACCTGTTAATTAGCCAGCAGCAACTATTGGTTACGTTCAAGATATAAAACAAACTTTATTTTCCTTGTCATTATGTTCATAATTAACATATTTAATTAGGGTTGTAAATGTGTCAAATCGTCTAAATATCTTAAAACAAGATGTGCAATTTTCTATTTAAGAATCAAACAAAAGTTAACTTCGATCAACTGCTAGTGTAATTTACATGTTAATTAATTAACAAAAAGTAAATCCTCTATATGTTGGTACTAGCTAGAACCGATCATCTGTTAAAGTGCATTCGAAATTCAAGTCCTCTCTAATCAGGCGAGTAATAGGCAAACAAAAAGTAGTCCTGTGTAAGAAAAAATGAATACTGAAGTAACACTGGATGAAAAATAGCTGATACTAGTTTTTAAATCGTCAGTACCAGTTTTTCGATCACCAGTACTACTTTCTGTTGATATGATATTTTATGCTTGAAATTTTTAGAGTGACTACCACCTAATTAAGAATACACAAAAGTATACCTTAAAATCTAAGTTTGGATATTCAAATTCAAGTATTGGAATCTTCATTCCATTTATTTTACTACTTAATAGTACTGTTCAAAGTTGTCAACTAAATTAATCCTTAAAAAAATGATTGAAACAAAATTAAGTACAATAATCATAAAGTATATAATTGGAATAATAATAAGTACTAAGTGGGATAGATAGCAACCTGAGCAGATTGATCCAGTATTATAATTCCAAAAATCTCTCAAGTGGATCAATTTTACAGATTTCAAGAAACACAAGTGGCTTAAAAAAAACAGGATTCAATTGTGCTCAGAAAATAAAATAATAATACTCTAGATTATATTACTAATAGTGATGATAGCACAAAAATGTGGAAGTGCTAGTAGCAACGGTTATGGCGGGTCAATGGCTCAAAATTGAAAAAAATGCTGTCTTTTATTTCTTACGTAATCACATACGTTTAGGGCTTTTTAGCCAAAAAGATCAAAAGATCCATTCTTCATCATTAATTTTTCTCCAAGTAATCATGCATGTTCAAAAACCAGGATGTTTCTTTGCACTTTTCGTTTTCTTAATTCAAAATTGGTGGTCAAGCAATCTTTGTTAGTTCTTTTACTTTGATTTCTAGAATATAAAAAAAAAAAAAAAAAAAAAAAGAGAGATTGTATTTTCTTTATCTCATTATTATGAACTAGTCATTTAATGTGGATTGACAAAATAAATAAGAAATTACTAAAATGGAGATCGATAATATATTTGTAAATTTGTAAGTTGTGTTCAGAAGCTTCCATGATTTTTCTGATTGTGTTTATATATGTATGTTTGTTTATATTCATGTACATACTACTAATAAGTTGGAGTATTAAATACATATACACAATACGTAGTATATATGATCGGAATATTTAGATCTTCTATATAATATATAGTAACTTTCAAAATTTTGTCTCTCTGTTGTCGCTTCACAATTTCTTCCCTGTCGTTCTAGTTGAATTGAATTTAATTTGTAAACTAAACTGAACTACATTGTAATTTAACCAAACTGTATGGATGGAACAGTGATATACTAATATAAGGCGGAAATAAAATGAAATGGGCATTTTGAATGAATATTAATATGCACGAGAAAATATAAGTTGCAAAACTAAACAGAATTGAACTAATAAAATTGAACTAACATGACATGAATGTGAAATTGGTAAGTTACAAAGAACCCACCCTGAATTTGATCTTATATACTTACATGTTCGATCAATAACTAAACCAAATTTGTATAGCTAAAATGAATTTAACTAAAAGCTACACTGCTAGCACGAAAACTTGTATACATACACCTAGTGTATGTATACAATACACTAGAGATACACGTGGTATTCTTATAAACGGTTTGTGATATGATCGTCATTTCTTGATTAGATGCGAGCCTAACACTACTTAGGCTATGTTTCTTCATGTTATTTTGTTGATATTTATTGTTGATTGTTGATTTTTGTTGATTCTACCTATTTTTGTTGATTTTTGGTGATTCTACTGAATTTTGTTAATTTTTGTTGATTCGATTTATTCAACTGAGAGCGACTTTGTTGATTTTTTTATTTTTTTTTGATAGATTGTTGATTTTTGTTGATTTTAAATGATTTTTGCTGAAATCAACATAAGTCAACAAAAAATAAGTTGAGGAAAACAAAGTCTTAGTGTATACAAAAATATTCGTAGACAGAATTTTTTTAACAATGGGTTTGTACAATTCCGTTGCTAGCTGGCATAGCAACGGAATAACCCAAGTGTGTGCAAGACTAGATCAACTGCTAATATGAAAAGAACCAGGTTAGGGGTAGGTTCAAGTCTCCTGGGGAACAGTACACCTACACGAACTTATTCGTGAAATACCCGAAACCGCTCGATAGGAGGTGCCGCATTTAGCCACACCCAAAGAGAAAAAAGTTCTTTTTTATCAAAACCAAAAAATCATATATATTATATGGATGAGAAATCAGTAAAAACAAAATTCAGCTGCTTGCTGCTCAAATTAATATGTTTGAACACTAAACAATTTAGGATTTGATGAAATAGATTTACGGATGAAAACAATACCAAGTGGCATTACAAATTTTAGAATCTAATCATCTTATATCTTCTCATATGAATGAAATAAAAGAATACAATGATAGGAGTAATGATAGAGCAGTACGTGTCTAGTCCAGGTTATATAATGCAACAAAAAAAAAAATCTAATTAGGTTAGGTGAGTTTATTTAATTTAATTTAATTTAATTTAATTTAATTTAATTATAGTGGCATTTGTTTAGGTTGTTGATTAACGGCGATTGTTGCAATAATACTACTTGCTTAATTGCTTGCTGGTACAGTCGTATTCGCTTATGTAATTAAGGCGGTTGTACAAGATTAGATTATTAAGTACTCTATTAGAGATTTATTATAGAGTGGTGTGCTAGGCTTCTAGAAGGATCTAGATTTTTGCGTGATTTCCCTACAAGTGTCTCTGACTCACTCATTTAAGTGTCCTCATTAACATCACATGGGATGGGAGTCATGGGACTGTGATGAGGTCAAACACTATTATCTTTATTTGTGAAACCTTTTTTTGAGATAACATACAAGTAACCGAAAAAAAGAAAACAAAAAAAAAAAAAATCTAAACTTAGACTATTCAAAAGTTCTCACAAGTCATAATTAGAAGATTTAATCCAAAGTATGATTTAGTAATGCTAATTTTATATTATTTATATTCATGTTATTGTAAACTATTGCAAGCAAGTTTGTTTTGAGATGTTTTTAATAAGTTTATATATATAGCCATTCAGAGTTGTTTTTGAATTTGACTTAGAATATTCTTCACAATTTAGGTTATGTTCTCAACGTGATGAATTTTATTGAATTTTGTTGATTCTATTATGAATAATGATTTTGTTGATTCTATTGATTCTATTGAGATAGATTTTGCTGATATTTGTTGATTTTTATTGACTATTGTTGACTTTTATCAATTGTACCGATTTTTGTTACTTTGGTTGAAATCAATAGAAGTCAACAATAATAAGTTGTTGATAGTTTAATTTCTTAGAGTTTTTAGGAACCGCTGTCTAATTGAGGTCCTAATTTTTTTTTTTAAACCACAAATTCTTATATGAGATTGTTCAATGTAACTTATAGGAACTGGTATCATGTTTAGAATTTTCTTAATAACAATAAAGTCTTGTTCAAGTGTATGTGGTTAGACTAGCATAATTTTCATTCTTTGTTTTCTAGCTTTTTCTATTCTATTTTTCAAGAAAACATTTTCAAAAGTGTTGTTTTTATAAGAGTTTTTCAAGTTATCTAAATTTACAAAGGATATGGAAAACATCTTGATGTTTCCAAATTTTAAAAAAGTGTTTTTTGTACTTATATCTGTCACTTATTTCTTTCCGACCCATTCCATCCTCAATAATCACCATTGTAAAATTTAAATCAAGGAGAAAGGGAATTTATTTTTATTTTTATTTTTTTACTTGTGGTTGCTATGATTAAAGTTTCATTACAGTTTTGCAAAAGTTAGTGAGTTTATTTTAATCAATTTTAAAAAAAATCTTATTTTAATTTGATTGGGTCAATGATAGAAAGTTCAAAAAACAATTTCCCTAAAAGTTAAAACACACTTACCACATGAGGTAAATTGGCTCGATCAATTTTTAAGAATTGTTTAAAAAATTATTAGCTTATTGTGAAAAAAAAAAAACCATAAATATATATATCATTCCACCATTTTTTCCCTAATATTTATCAATAATTATCAATATTATAAAATTTTGATTCAACTAATACTAATTAGACTAAGCTTAGTTACCATCAATTTCCTTAATTAGTTACCATAATTTTATCTTTTCTTTGAAAAAGATGTGCCCTTTGCCAGTTTAGCCCGGAAGTGCAACCAGTGCAATAACTAGCCATCCATTTGCTCTTTGGTGTGAAAATGAATAGGGTTGACAATTGACATCTACAATTATTGTAGTTCTAGATGGCATTGACATTTGACAAAATAATAAAGCTTGTGGTAAAAAAAAGTAAAAACGAAGAATTTAATCTCAACCTAATAAGCTTGTGTAACTTGGGAGTTGTACTAATTTGACATTGGAGTATTGACCAATCTTGAGCTGCCACGTGTGTATGAGACTGGTGGCTGGCTGGTAATCTAACTCTTAACATACATACTCCATTGATTGATTGATCTTTCTAGAACATTCATTAACACACACTCACCAATCACTATGTCCCACATCATGTGTTACTTTTACCGTCCTAGCACATCTATCTTTCGTTTCTGTTTTTTTTCACTGATTTCCTTCACACGTTGAAACATCGATGTTAATTTGGACTAGTACAGATCGTGAGGACATGCAAAGCACGTTTGCCATTATTATTCATAGTCACAGCAAATATACGCTTTGCCAATCAAGAAATGCCACCACCTCATACCAAATAAATTCCGTTGGTTAGCTACTACCTAGTTTCTACAGAGCTTGCTTCTTCTCTTTTATTTACCCCTCCGCATCTTACCTCTTTCTTTGTTTTTAGTGTAACTTCCATCTTATCAGAAAGTATCTGGCCTAAATTGAACTGAATTGAATTAAATTAAATAAAACTGCACTAAATGAATAGTATTATATAAGTGAAAAAGTAGCTAGTGAGATTGAATAAGATGAAATAATCGAACACACCATAAATACAATGCATTTATTTAGTATTTGAATTGGGGCTAAAAAAAATTATTTATGTCGAATAAGATAATTTTATTATTGTGTCTTGGTAATAAATGACATATAAGAGAATTGTCTTTTCACATAATTTATCTACTCCTCATTGTGTGATTTCTAAAGAAATGTAACCCTGTATAGTAGTCATGTTTTTAAGGAGAACAATAAAGCTACAGAGTGACATCTCCCATGATGTTTCTAAGTTAATCTTCATATTGGAACCAATCACTCTCTTTAGAGTTTGCAATTCTTCACTCTGAATTGTACGGAGTAAGTTTAACACTGGATAGAATTAGAGACACAACTAATTATTTTATTCCTTAATAATTTGTAAAGACATTATCGACTACATATTATATATGAAATGTACTATAAATTTTTGTTTCATTATCATTAATAATCAGAGTGGTTTGAAGTGACATGTCGTTTTTCGCAAATTCTTGTGTATAACCCATCTAACTGTTAGACAATTCAATCCTATGGTGACTTTTAGCGATTTATGGGCTACTTTTAGCGATTTAGGGGTGATTTTTTACAACTTAGCGTATTTTTATAGAATTAACCTAAGTTGTAAAATGTCAGCTTTAAATTGCTAAAATTAACGCCTAACTTAAAAAAGTAGCCCATGAGTTGAACCGTCTAATCCAAGAGTGTTACTCGTCATTTTTAAGCAACAATGGTCACTGGTTTTTTTTTTTCTTGATAATTAGAGATAACAAATTTTATTAAAATAAGGCTAGCCTATTAAAATAAAGCATTACAGTTAGAAACTCTACCCACCTTCTAAGATGAATTGCGAAGAACTCACGCAATCATGTGATAAGAACTAGCGGAAAAGATACACCACCCAACCATTAATCACCCCTAAAATAATCACCAAGAGCTCCTTTTTTTTAAGAATTACAACAAATACAGCAATATTTCTAACAGGGACCAAACTCTTCACCATCCTCATGAAACCATGGTACTGAAACATACACAACACTGCATAGCATTTGAAATAGTGCAGCTCAACGACTCATGCAACAGGTACCACACGCCATGAGTGGATAAATTCACCTATAAGCCACAACCCATCTTCCATTAATTCCATGATTAAACCCAATTAAAAAGATTCACAGCAACCACCATTTGCATGTGAAGCTGCCAGCACCAAAAACTTGTTCCATTTCATTCCATTTTTTTTTTTTTTTTTTGGTGTCGGCAAAGAGGAATTTCCTCTCTGCTCTTTGGGCAGTTAAAGGGCATCTGCTAACGCACGACCTCGGGTATTTCACGGATAAATTCGTGCAGGTGCTTTCCATGAGGCTCAAACTCATGATCTGGTGTATAAGCTGTAACTTGTTTATTATCAGTGGGTCAAACACCTCTTGAGGCATACACACAATTGGAAATTGAGGCATTGATGTTAGATTTCAACAATATAGGCATGTCACTGATTAACTTCAAAAAAAAAAAAAAAAAAAAAAAAAATCAACTCATCATACGTATTAAGACAATGACATGGCCAAAAAAATCTTTCTCAATACTACTACTCTAGCTTTTGCCATGCCCCATGCCTTACAACAAATTAAAGTGTCATTGTTATATAGATAGCGAAGTATCATAACATGATATTGATCTGCTTTTGGCATGAATTGACTAGTACTTGGTACACACTCTACTAAAGTGTACACTACTGAGTAGTGAAGACACTTGCCACAAAAGAAATTAAAGAGAAGCTGCCAAAACTAGAGATAAACGGTAACAAAAAAAAAAAAAAAAAAAAAAAAGTGAAAAAAAAAAAAGAAAAAAAGTGGAAGGTCACAAATTAAATGGACCACATTGCCAAATTAAGAGTGATCCAATTTGCACCAAAAAGTAACTAAGAGCGATCTCTAGAGTCATATTGATATTGAAAAAGCTCTCCGCCATTAATAGTAAAGATAAAATAATATATGTGTATTTAATCTAATTTCTGGTTTTTGAAGCGAATTATTTTCCTACAAATTTTAGTTTTTATCCATTAAAGAATACTAATATATATGAAGGGGGGAGGAGAAGAGAGAAATAGAGGGAGGAAGATAGAGAAAAAGGAAATTCCTTGGGAAAACCTCCAAGATTATAGGTACTAATATTCTCTATTAAGTGTGTTTAATCAGAAAAACGACTTGTCTTGCATGAAACATGTCTCAACCAAAATATACGATGGCCTGCACTTTAAAATATTTGTAGGATGAATCAAATACATAATTTGATTTTTATTTGATTTTTAAAATATAATTAATCTTGATCCTTATAGTAGACACAAAAAGTGTATGGACAAGAGACATAAACCCTAAAAGTGTGGAATATATATCCCCAAAATGGAGAGATTAATTTTTTTACTAAACGATAGGTATAAAACTGATTAAGAAATAAGTAGAAAAACAACAAAAGCTAAGATAGGGAGGGGTATAGGATTGGGAAAAGCAAGGTATTTGAAGTGTGCCAAGATTGGTCATATTGATTTGAAGGTTGTCTGAAGAGCTAGCTGATAGCGGATAGCAGATTATATTAGCCGATTTGATTAGAGAATTGTATTAGCGCGTTAATTTGTATAAAGGTGTTTGATAAAATTAGCTGATAATATATTTTAGCATAAAATTACAATCAGCTAACTGAAAAAACTAGCTCTATAAGCTTTTTGTATATTAGCGGATTGGGACGAATCCTATAACCTAATCCACTCTTTACCAACCAATAATATTAAAGGATTGGAATGGTCAAACCTCTAAAGTGACACAAATCCGCTATCCGTTCTTTTTGTTTACCAAACAAGGTCTGTAACTAATTATGATAAAACATTTGTGTGTACATGAGCTTCATATTTGCTTCCCTCTTTTATGTTGTGTATATGCTTCATTCTTGTGGACCCAAAAGACAACAAAGGGGGAAAAACTCAAAAGAAAGAAGTGACCACTTATGACTTGTGCCAAGTCATATTGACCAAGTCAGTCAAGTAATTTTGTATTTACAAGGAATGGTCCAATATCAAGAAATTTAGAATATCCTTAGCCACTAATTCTCCCGTGCACATAGGGTAACACTCTTGAAGTTGTAACAGGTTCGCTAGACGCGTATGCTACAATTGTACAACTAGATTTGAAGGGGAATTTACATTTACTAAATTTATTTATATGATTTACATGGGAAATCAATAATGTGCAAAGTTATCGTACTGTTATGGACTTTAAAGAATTATGAGTTTTCATTCACAAATCTCTTTTCTCCTCTACATGGCTTCCGCTTTTGCTTTCTCCTCTGTGTTGGAAATAATCAAAAAATCTTGCAAATGTCATCTAGAAAAATGTAGAGATATCATGAAATCTAGAAAAATCCATATAGAAAATATCTCCTAGAAATATCCTTAGAAGTATCTAGAGTTATGTATTCTAGAGATCTAGTAGAAAAATCTAGAGCTATGCACTCTAGAGACATCCATAGAATTATCTAGTGATGGAAGTATCTAGTGATAGAAATATCTATGTATGTCTAGAATAATC
>BSSO01001021.1:0-26583 GCA_030267885.1 Mesembryanthemum crystallinum
AGAAGAAATATGTTGGACAACATAGCCCTTGATGATTGCCCTTACCCACTTGCTTTTCAAATGATTGCAAATTTCAATGTAAAGGAGAGAGGGGTATGTTGGTAACTTTATACAAAAAAAAGACACTAATAAGGAAATGTTAAGCTCATTATGTGCCGGCTTAATAAGGAAAATGTTAAGATGAATTCAAGCCGAAGGGAGTACATGCTAATTTCAGCTGCAATATGCCAACTCCCACCCTCCACCTCAAGCCACATTCCGATCCTGGTCGTTTTCTTGGCAAGCTATGCATGCCCATTTGGCCATTTTGATCAACACTTGGAAGTTAGCAACTTTGAAATAGAAACCGTGTTCGCTTTCATAACAATTATTTCTCAAAGTTTCAATACTTATTAGTGTCTGTTCTTTTCGTATTATTTTTTATGGAACCAACATTTTCCAGCAAATTGCAGTAACTTTCAGCATTCTTCAGCAAACAGCAAAAATCTCCAACAACCTCCAGCAACTCCCAACAAACAATAAAAAAGTTCCACCACTTTAGAGTCACAAAAAATAATAATCCCAACAAATCCCAACAAACCCTAGCAACCTCCAACCCTCAGCAAAAAGTTCCAACAAACTCCAGGTCCAGCACTCCAAAATCCAACCGTAAAGAACATATCCTTATTCTTTCTGGTCGAGAATATTGCATGTCCTTATCATGATACATACTGTAGTATATTTTATTCTACAAAATGAGAGATATATTTTTATTGTAAAGTATAAATACTAGTGACAGTGTATAATAAGATGCTCAAGTTGAAATTGGCTAGTTTTAGTATGCAGATTGCGCGCAGACCATGTGTTGTATTGGTTGTCTTAGTAGTATGTTAGCAACATGTTAAAGTGAGTCCTACTCCTACATGTTATTCCACATATTTTATCCCACAAAGCCTTGCTGTCAACGACCTTTAAAAGTTGACTTACAAGTTGAATGCAGTTTGGCTCACTTGAAAGTCTAGAGCTAGAGTTGCAGTGTGTACATACTTTAATGTTTACTGTTTAGTACACTGGTGATATGACTTTTAGTATCTATTCCTAATTATTTTTATGAGAACAATTAAGTGATGGTAGTAGTTAATTACTCTATATGTATGTGATTAGTTTTGGGATAATAAGGTACTAAGAAAAAGAATCTTATTTTTCCATGAAAATGTATACACAGAGTTACGACGGCTTATAACTTTAAATCCTCTATAATATTATAATAGTGACATAACTTTTACATCATGTAAATATAGGATTTCGGAAAATGAACACTTTAAAATGAGAGATTTAGAAATATATAAGAACGTGAATAACACATAATCCGTACAACATATACTTGTTTTAATTTAGAGTATCATATCTATCAAACAAATTTACATCATTAGTACACAACCTTTTAAAATTTAAAGAATGACATCCCAAGAAACATCTACATCATGTGAAAATTAATTGCACTTGAATAAAATTACAAAATTTACATAACTTAACTACATAAGTCACTTTCCCAAAATTTTGGATCCACACTTTTGACACTTAACATGAGTAAATTACATATCACATCACATTTCTTGTCTCCATTCACACTTATAATATGTCTCTGATTAATAAAAGTCATGAACAGGGAGAATTGACACCAACAGGGACAGAGATATCTTGTTTTTTCCCCTCATCTACACTCACTAATTATCCTCTTCTTTTCTCATTATTATTTAATTTAATTAATAGACAACTAGCATTATAACATTAACAAAATTCTGAAAAACCAGCAACAACATATCTGTCAGAGAAGATGTGGTGATGTTATTTAACCTAATTTTTTTGGAGAAAACTGTTTGTCTTTTGCACCCAAAATCTTTGCTAAGCACTAAGATGCCAAAGCAGAAGTTAGCAGTAAAAAGAAAGGGGATATTAGGTAGTACTTGCAAATCATTAAACCATGTTAGAGACATTACCAAACCCAACTTTACCTTAAAAGTAAGCAAACTATTTACCCATTTTGTAAATAAATAAAATAAATATTAATTTTTTAATTAATTAAGCAAACAAACATCTTCCACCGACACTGCAGCCATGATTTTTTTAAATATAGTGACATTCGTTTTACATCCACAATTATCTGAGTTTTGTCCTACAAGGCTACAACCAAGAACTTTTTATTTCATTTTTTTCTAAATATAAAATAAAATTAAAACAAGGAAAAATTTCATTTTGATGCCCTGACGTATAGTGTAATATTAATTGGTGACCTTAATTTTAATTATTTCCATTTTGGTGACCTAAGATCTGAAAATAAGTTTGACTCTAATACTTGCCTCTAACTCTGTTACTTTTTCCGTCAGTTTGCTGATGTGGCATATTATATTAAAGCAACTAGTTAGTTTACAATGATCATAATAGTAATTTTGCCTATAAAAACTAATATTTTCTAGCTTGAAACAATAATCACTTTGACAATTTTATCCACTAAGTGAGGGAAATAAAGTAAATACAACTTATTTTGTTCATTAAATGTAAAAATATGTCTTCTACCATATGCCATGTCAGCAAAACTGACGGAAAAAGTAACAGAGTTAGAGGTAAGAACTAAAGTGAAATTTTTTATCATATCTCAGGTCACCAAAATGGAGATAGTTAAAATTGAGGTCACTAATTTAATATTACAATATACATTAGGACACCAAAATGGAATTTTTATCATCAAAATTATTGTTACATTATTTTTAAGTGACTAATAATTAATTATTTTGGTTTCATAAAACCCACGTGATAATGACACCTGTCACGTGCTTATGCCACCCCCTAGATCTACCAATAGTAACATAGTCAAACTCAAAATCCCTCCCCTTGATCCTGCAAGCAAGGTTTGACTTGGGCACATCATGGTGAGAATCTGGAAACATCATCAAAGATCTAACGGTGATGAGGACTCATAATATGATTTAATATGGTACATTGCGTAGCAGAGGATCATAGCTAGGTACTGCCCATCTTCTTTAGTGCATTTACAGATTGGCAATTGAACCCACACCCACCTCTGTACTGTAGTACTTCAGTCTCTTCTTAATTACTTCCTCTGTTTTTGCTCTGTTTTTGGGAATTTGTGTTCCTTCATTTTTCCTTAACTATATTTTCCCATTTCTGCAATTTTGCACTTATTAGTTATATCTAACAAAAGGGACCAACCTTTGTTCTTAGAATTAATGTGTCCTGTGCATCAGCTGTAGTTAATCCCCCCCTGTTGGTCCATTGCTTTTGCTCCATTGCCATCATTGCTCATATCATCTGGGTATTTGGGATAATCTTTGATTGAAAAATTTGTGGGCTTTTTGAGGCATACCCAGAAGGATTTTATAAGCTGTTAAAAAGGTGACATCTTTTCTTCTTTTTCCCCATCATTTTCTCTGATTTTTTCATACCCAGTTCAAATTTAGCTCTGAATTTGCCAGTATTTATGGATAGTTGAACTTGTGGATTTTGTGAGCAAAGTGAAACCCAGATAGGAAAAGGATGAAGAATTTCTGGGTTTGTTTTAGTTTGTGCTTTAGTGCTTTGATTCTTGCTGGGTTCCTTCCTGGATCAGCAATAGCACAGGTGAGCTCATCAGAATCAAGAATTCTGCATCAACTTCAGCAGCATCTTGAATACCCAGATGCCCTTAAATCATGGAATAATTGGACTGATTTCTGTTATGTCCCATCTTCATCTTCTGTTGTTGTGGTCTGTTCAAATGGGCATGTAACTGAATTAACTGTCATTGGGAAGAAAACAGCCCCTTCTCAATCCTCAAAAAACCCCTTAGCTTCTGGGAAATTTGTTGTTTCTGATCAAACTCTGTCTCAGAATTTCTCTACTGATTCTTTGTTTACTGATCTAGCCAAGCTCCCAAACTTGAAAAGATTGTCCCTTGTTTCATTGGGTATCTGGGGCTCTTTACCCTCAAAGATCAACCGCTTTGAAAACCTTGAAGTTCTCAACATTAGCTCAAATTTCATCTATGGAGAAATCCCATCAAGTATTTCTTCCTTGAAGAGCTTAAAAAGTCTTGTTTTGGCTGATAATTTGATCAATGGGACAGTTCCTGATTTGAGTGGCATAAAGGGTCTTCAAGAGATAGACTTTAGCAATAACCATATAGGCCCAGATTTCCCCACATTAGGAACTAGTTTAGTTACCATCATATTGAGAAACAATTCTCTTAGGTCTCATATCCCACCTCAAATGAAGAACCTTAGCAATCTCCAACGATTCGATGTGTCCTCGAATCACCTGGTTGGGCCGCTCCCTCCTTTGATTCTGTCTCTTCCAGCACTGTGGTACGTGAATTTAGCTGATAACCAGTTGACTGGTGAGCTTCCTAAGAGCACAATATGTGGGAAGAGATTGTGGTTCGTTGACATTTCTCGCAATCTCTTAGTTGGGAACTTGCCAAGCTGTATTGCCTCGCAATCTAACAAGTATAGGAAGGTGTTGAGTGAGTGGAATTGTCTATCTGGGTCGAAGTTTCAGCACCCGGCTTCGTTTTGCCAAAGACAAGCTCTAGCTGTGATTCCACCAGCTAAGAAAAGTGGTGAAAAGCAGCAGGAGAATTCTGGGTTCAGAATGGGGCTTTTGTTTGGGATCATTGGTGGGACTGTTTTGCTTGGTGGTACTGTTGGGTTATTACTTGTGATGATATGCAAGAAGAGAAGAAATTCAACTGATTCTGGAAGTTACAAAGCTGTTGGTGGGAAAGTATCAACTCGCCCCTCGCCCATCTTTGAATCAAGTAAGAACTCTGTCTTCTAGATTTCAAGAACTCATTCATTTGAATTATGAAACTTAGGTCCTGTTTCCTTACTGCATTCGCTCAGTTTAGTTCTGCAACTTATTCCTTTACTTCAGCTACCGTCAGCATGATTCAGTTGAAATGAACATATACCATATAGTTGGAAATTTACGTAATATACAGTACCAACATGGGTTAAGGCTTGGTTGGTTGGTTGATAGCTAACTGCTAGGTTAATTGTAGATTCAACATCTAAGTATTGCGCGTAATCCAAAATTGTTTGCAGATTATGTGCCAAAGTCAATGAGAATGCCAGCACTTGGTCTTCCAGCTTACCATGAATATACCTTAGAAGAACTACAAGAAGCAACAAACAACTTTGACCCAATAAATTTGGTTGCAGATGGATCTCAGGGACAGGTAAAATCCATTCTTTGATTCACATACTTTCTTTCCTTCATGTTTTTTAACACAAAATAGATAGACTCAATTAGCAAAAATGAACCATGATGTATACAGATTTACCGAGGTCTGCTCTCAAGCGGCTCAGCGATTTTGATCAAATGCATAAAGACCAAAGAGAAGCATTCTCCTAAGATCTTGAAGCAGCAAATGGAAGTAGTATCTCAGTTGCGACATCTAAATCTTGTCAGTGTCCTTGGCCATTGTGTTGTCACGTACCAGGACCGTCACAAGGGTAGCACGATCTTCATTGTACTTGAACACGTAACAAACGGGTCATTAAGGGAACATTTGACAGGTAAAATATAAAATTCTGCAGGACCTCATCCATGTTTACATCGAGGTTTATCATTTCCAAGGAATTGTAACTTGTTGATATGTTTATGCAGATTGGAAGAGGAAAGACAAGCTTAAATGGCCTCAGAGAATGACAATTTCAATGGGAATAGCCAAAGGTGTTCAATTCTTGCACAGAGGAATGGCACCTGGGGTTTTTGGGAATGATTTGAAGATTGAAACTATTTTGTTGGATGAAAGCCTCACCCCAAAAGTCAGCAATTATAGAATTCCCTTGCAACTCAAGGTAAAAAAAAATTCATCCAAATTCAGTTGCCACATATACATGACTAGAACGCGTACAAATCCACTGTTGTTCCTGTGCTGTTCTTTTATCTCTCATCCAACTGTTTAATGTTCGAAAAACCCTCCTATTTACACAATGCTAAAGGAACACAACTCCGGCAGTAGTGCAAATGATCCAGACTCGATTGTAACTAATTTTTCAATGGTTGATATTTTTTCACTCAGGATTGTCAAGATGCATCAACTTCTCCAAACCCGGAAAAGGATGATATATACAGTCTTGGTGTGATCCTGCTTGAACTACTTACTGGGAAACAGACCACATCAGAAACCCAAGTAGATGAACTAAAGCTAGAGGTACTTTTTTCCTATTGAGAATACACTTTATAGTATCAGATGCTCTTCTTTGTCAAAAAGTTCTAACAACTTATTCTTTTTTGGTGCATCTTTTGCAATGCAGCTGGAAAGGAGCTTAGCAGAATCAGCATCAGCACTACAGAAAACAGTAGACCTGACGATGCGAGGCACATTCGCTTACCAGTCAATTAAAACAGCAGCTGAAATCACTATCAACTGTCTCTGCAAAGAGCCGAGCAGGCGACCACCAATGGAGGATGTCGTATGGCATTTGCAGTACTCAATTCAGGCTCAACAAGCATGGACTACCAGCGGAAATCTTGCTCTCAACAGTGGAAATCTCGGGTTACAGAAGTGATAAATTATAAATATACCATAAAAAATCCGGTGGCCATGGCAATCGGTTTCTTGTGCATGAAATTTCATCAAACCTCCTTGTAACATAGAATATATTACTCCTTTTTCTCCTCCCAAGTTCTGATAGAGCGAATGGTAAACCTGTGTAGGAAATCTGCTCTGCTGTTCAGGAAACAAGAAAGAAGCCCTCTATAAGTGTAACTACAGGTCTATTCAATAAATAAAATGCATACACAGTTCTCTTTTAGTGGAAGTTCTTGCAACATCTTCGGATGCAACTCCCAAGTGATTGTGAAATAATGTTTTAACTGTTGCTATGTTTGTTGTTACCATTTTACATTCAGTTCAGTTTATTTCAGTCAGTCCAGTTTTGTCCTGCAACTAAATGGAGCCTTAAGTAAAGACTTTTCCGCTGCGAAAAATGAGGTGAGCAATGATAATAGACCAATGCAGAAATTTACATTAGGCACTCTGCTCATTTGCAGCCACTGCTTCAGATATTAAGATTGACTGGTTGAGCCCACAATGTCATTAGCCTAATCAATTACATCAGTCTATAGCTAACTGGACTCAAAGATTTTAAGTATTGCTTAAAATATCATTCTTGCCACGACATCAAAAAGATAAAGAACAATTAGTTTGAAGTAATCTCATGTCTTGTAGTATGTGCAAATTAATTCAATCAATTTACATTGTACTAATTTTGTTTTTGTCAAATATACAATTTTAAACTTACATGATATCATTTTCTTTACCAATTAGTACCTAATAACAAAATTTGAAGAAAAATCCACTAATGCCTTTTATCTTCAACTGAATCCTAAAAAAAACATGGTTCTAGACCAAGTTTTAATCCTATTACCTAAATGTATGTTGCGAAGAAACGATGCAATTTTATTTTATTTTTACATAATCATCTAAAATATAATGTGAATCCCTTGTGTGGGGAAATTTTGCATATATCATCCTTTTAGATCAATATTTCAAAGATTAAAACAATATCTCACACAATTTGCACTATTAATCCAATGACTGCATGCATCTCACAGGATTATGTACTTTATCATCTGTGAGACTTTCAGAAATCAGAAGACACTGTACTTAACATCAGGTTTGAGGCTCAAAAAGAGCAAATTTTCATTCACAATATTCTAAAGGCACAACATAACTTGCAATTTTCCAAGTTTTCCACAGGCACTGACATGAGGATCTAGCATCCTTTTGTAATGAACAAAGCGAGTACTTTCACATATTTATATATGATATGATATTCAGACAGTTGCTGACAATTGTTTCCTCTTTCTTTTTTTTTTTTTTTTTTTTTTCAATTCTCAAAATGTTATTGCAGATTGAGCAACAGGACGAGTCTCGCAAGTGCCACACTTTTCCTGGCGGGAGAAGATTAGTCAGCTGTCCAACTCTGCTCGACAATCTCACGCACTCTCCTGTTGTATTCGCGCTTGTTCTCACTGAACATGCGCGCAGCTTCCGAATTTGCTGGAGAGTTCGGGTTGGGATCGCAAAGCAACGACTGCAAAGAATAACACAACCCACAACATTAAAAATAGAAATTAAGAAGACACAGAACCTCTAATGTTTAAGAACCTGAATTGAAACAAGACGAGAAGTATAATCTGTATAAACCAGTTCAGAAGATAAAGAAAACGAAGAGGAATTGCAAAGAGATTATTTCCATCTGACCCTCTGATTGAGGAGGAATTGGCTACCTTCAGCTTCACAATGAGAAGCAGGGACATTTTAGTAAGACATGAGATCTACTCCCCTTACAATCCAAACCCGAACAATCGCAATTCTGGTTCTGTTTCCATTCTCAAATACGATGTACCAAAAGCTTCATACTCTACACAAACCTAGCTTTTCAAATTGCAGATACTTTTTTAAATATGGCTTGCAGCCTTGTAAACCACCTTTAAACACAGATCCCACATTACGTTTGGATCCCACTCCCAGTCCAAGGTTTTGTGGATTATTAGCACTGTTGGCAACCAAAGCACAAATCCGAAAAGAGACAACAAAGGAAANAAAACTTGATGTTGGCAGCACCTTTGACGATCATTTCAATTGTATTTGTCCAACACCTAGTAAGGACTAAAACCTCTCTATACCTTCCCTAATGTTCTTGGTGTACATATGTTCCCACTATACACTACACCAGGACTCATTTCTGAGGACAACCTCACAGAGCAGCCCACAATAATTCGCAATTCCTGAAAAGCATTTAATTTCCATAATCACCCCTATTAGCTACCCTGTGTAAATACGACTATCTGATAGGCACAAGCACCAAATCAGGAACCATGGCTTTCTTTTACTCTTCCAAAAAGAACCCAACCTCAAGCAGTACAGGAATTAGAGTACATGACTTAACCACTGTAACATATCAAGCATTAAAAGCTACCCATCTGACCTCTCAGAAGACTAACAAAGGCACCTCACATCCTCTGAGCACCTAAAACCATTTACAGAAATCTAAACGTATTACTTTCCCACTACACCAAGTCACCAACATATTGTCCTTAATTCCCAAAATCATACCACTATCGGCCTAAAGATCTCTGCACCTAAGACCAACTACTCCCAACCAACATTAAATTACCTGGTCATCCTACACCCTTAACACATAAATTTCTAGAAAAAACATTCAATGCAAACAATATCCACCACGTTTAGTCTTTGTCGGGAAATATGTTCTCAAATTTCATAAAGTACGGATATCTAGTATACGAACATCAAGAAACAAGTCTAACCATGTCTATTGTAGGGTTCTTTTTTGAGCTAATGTAGATTAATAAACCGAATAACAATTACGGTTTTCAATAAGTATAATTCAGGTCATTGTTTGTGACGTGTGATCCACGTGACATGACATATGGGCTTGGTTTTCCACAAGCATTACTTACTCTTTCTCGTAATTAAATGTTACTTGATATTTTGGACTGAAAGCCCATTTTTTCCCATTTCACAAGCATTATTTGCTTGCGTGGCCAAAAGAAAGCCTGTATTTGATGTTACATGAATCTGAAGGGTCTTCCAGCCATTAGCAAAATAATGACTGAACATATATTCTGAAATATCTACTAATTTAATTAGTTGAAGAAGATTAATTTCTACATATTAAGTTTAAGAATTAATTTGTCAATTTGTTTCTTTTGAAAAGTAAACATTGTATTAAGCAGTAATAAAATATTACAAGCTACAAGGACAAGAAGTCCTCAAAAATCTGATTGCAAATCACCCCAATGACATAGAATGGCAGTGAGGGAAACCCCTTAAAAGCCTCTGTTGCTTTGGGCCAGAGACAACATTAGCATCAACATTACCCCAACGCCTCCAAAGAGACTCCCGCCTAAGCGGGGTAAGGGGGATCGGTTGTACACAGCCTTACCCCTGTGAGAACAGGGAGGCTGTTTCTGTTTGACTCCTGATCTGAAGTGCGACAACTATCATCATCTTCACAATAAATAAGAAGTGCAGACAACTATATTAGCCATTTTGATTTAGTCCATTATAGTCCAAAACCAGAATCTTTTGGCTCCACCAGAAAGTGGACAAAGAGAGCCCAAATAAACCACACGACTCCAGACAAACTCTAGAGGGGTGGAGATCCCCGTGAAAATGCGGGAATTATGTTCCAACTAGAGGCACTAGAAAGTTGCCATAACATCACCTCTCTACAGCAACTTATGCTCCTTCCCCTCCCCAATCCAAAATGCCGAGTTTGCAAGTGCTGCGTAACAGTATCAGGACAAACGAAACACTCCCCTTTAACCCCAATAAGCCGATGCCAAAAATACTTCGCGACGTCACAGTAACCAAAATCTAAACTTATTTTCCTATGGACTTCACTAACCACCATGTTTCACCTTAAATTACAAGTACACCACATAAGACAGCCATCACTTGGGCACTTCAATTAAACCTGCGTAATGACTGAGTTTAACTTTGACCTCTGGCCACATGATGTGTGAGCATCAGACATAGAACCCCCAACAACGAAAGGAACAGGGGAAATATGGGAAGCACCAATACACTGAACACATAGCTTGACGACCAAGCTGACAATTATTTGCTTTCCTATTATGATTAAGAGTCTTTATTTAGTTTCCTAGTTTAATTTGGAGTTAATATAGAAAGGATATTTTAAGAGTTTTTATGAAAGTTTATCTTTTACGGAATATTTTTTAAGTGTATTTATTATCTCATGTACGTTTCTTTATTCTACTTAGTTTAATTTTATGCAAGCTACTTAGTTTTCCTTTGCATATTTGCTGACATTCTATAGCATATTTTACACCTCATAATGTATTAGTGTGATGTTGGAAGTTGGAATAACCTATAAACCCAATATCCCAAGAACAGGCAAAAGATACTAATAGCTAGGCTTTCATACTCGCATGAAAATCAACCTTTCATGGAACCCGAAACACCAAACTTTAGAAGATACAAAGTTTAGATAACCAATTATTTCGCTATGAAAACTAATAGGAACTTCATAAGCTAATCCAATACCTGAATTGACGTCAGGATAGCAGCTACATCATAAATTGGGCTCCACTGATTTTGTAGGATATCCAAACAGATGCTTCCATCCGCGTAAACTGATGAAACATTAATATTAAGATAAGATTAGAACAGGAAATTAGCAGAATCTATTTATTGAAGATTTTAACAAAAATTCCAGTTGCACACAACCAGGGAAAAGAAAATGGAGCGTAGCGCAAAATTATCTAAAAGAACTAATTTATTAGGTTTTATCCAAATTTTTGGCTCCTCTTGGACCAAGAATAAAACTATTAGCAACAACACTCGGCTGGCAATATTGTTTAAGTGCAAGAAAACATGGGCAAGAATTAGGCACAATATCTACTAGGGTCTGAAGTGTAACCATTTGTAGAACATGTTTGCAAAGCATAATCTTTCAGATTGCCGAAGTCATACAGGAGAACAAGGAGATCTATGCAGGAAACTTAAACAAATATAAATAAGAAAAAGGTCGACTCTGGATATAAGACTATAGCAATAAACAATGTGCAATGACTTACTGTTGGGATGGAACATCCGAGAGACAAAGCGCACTGTTGGGGGTTTATTTGGGTAATCCTCACTGAACTGAAGCGTCAACTTGAACGTGCCTGATAATCTCAAATTACAATTTAAAGAAGTTAACAATGTAGTCAAGATAATCCCGTGTATACGCAAAAGAATGCTGAAAACATACTAGAGCTAAAGAAAACTTGGTCCAACCTAAATCAAAAACTTATTTTAAACAGTACTCTGTAAAAGCATGTGTCTGCATTCACCTGTATATTAGTTACAAAACTTTACAATCAAGTCATCTTTCAGAATGAAAACCTCTATCCATATTTTTCTAAACATTGCAAACCTCAAAAGCTCCCCCCCCTCCCCCCTCCCCCCCCCCCAAAAAAAAAAGCTATAAATATAAGCATCATAATGCAATTATGATTCTATTGCATTGTGCCAATAATTTTGGAAAAGATATCTCAAATGCCCAACACATAAACAAGAAGAAATAACCAGCAAGGGACTGCCAGCTGTATGAGGTACAAATAAATGAACTACAACTAAAATACATCCTCCCAAAATAAGCCACACTTGGTATTTTAGGATATCAAGGAAAAATAATCACTTTCTTAAGATGGTAACGAATTATTATAAAACTCCCAATAGTACCCTACTCGCTCATCTTCACGCTTCAGCCTTCTATCAGTGGTACAGTTTGTTTCCATTCTCTCTCTTCACAGTGAGCAAGGTTGTCGGCCACTCATAGCTTAAAATTGGACCCAGAGTGAGAGCCCTTTCAATTAGTTGATTACATGCCACTGTCTCTCATTTTAATAGTAAAAAGTGTTATTTTCGTCAACTTCAAAAGAGTGGAAAGACAGAAGAAATGGGTCATTTGATTCCCTGGGAAGTGAAAGAAAAAGTGATGACAGAACTGCATGAACTTATGATTCCTCCTTCCTGCCTTCTTAAACCTTTCATCGATTAAGCCCTTTCCGGCTCCCGAGAGGGTTTAAGAAGGAATCATATGGTAAGAGACGTGATGGAAAGTCGTAGACAAACTTGGCATTGATTATCAATTCATTATCATCCTTATTGACATTAATGGTAATAGTTGACGATATCCTTTCTCAGATTTTATGCCACTGCATTTACGCTCATTCAAACGTATCTACTTGAGGGTGTTTTGGGAAAAAATAATTTTCTCTAATATTGAGCTACGTTACTCCGACTCTTCAATTTACCTCAGGTACCCATCTCGGACACTCAACCCTTCCACATGGGTATGGAATCCTTACCTGATACTCCATTTGTCAATCGGACACGTCCATTATTTGAACCACAAATTGGTAGAGTAAAAGTTTAAAAAGATAAACCGAGAGGGCAGAAAGTTATGTGAGATATGCTCACAAGTGGGCTTGAAAATATAGATTTGTGATTTGTCTATATAAAATCTATGGCACGCACGCCTATTTGCAACCATTTAGTGCGAAATGCACATAAGTATGTCTTTTAGAATCAAACTCATGTTTCATAATTGCCGTATCCCCGTACCTGTGTCCAGATTTAGAACAGACTCCTAGTGTCCAAAATCATGAAGAGTCGGACACTTGGATCCGTACCCGTGTTACGGTAATAGATATTGAGGGATTGCTATTAACTATTAATTTCGGACGGAGGGAGGGAGTATCAAATAGCAAATAAGGGGTCCCCATACTCAACAATGGGGGATGCATTGCTATAGGAGACCATGATACGTAAAAATCCTAATCAACTTCGTGAACCAGAAGATTGAAGAAAGTTTTCTAAATAACAGATATAAATTAAAGAGGAAAGAATTATCACATTCACATGTATGGAAACTGCACATAACATTCAGCATAAATTATCATGACACTTGAGGAGCTAAAGGATAAAAGATTTCCACACTAGCAATAAATCAGGACAACTGTCACATAGACCATGCACTAAAAACTTAATAGCTTTAGAGTTTCACTTTACCTCCATCCCAAGGGGTGTCATCAGGGCTGCAATTCAAACAAAGAAAAAACCCAAATGAGACCAAACTGTATCAAGTCAAAGTTAATTGAGTTAACCATTTCCACTTATTTAAACGTACCCAAATATGACAGCATTCCAAAGCATAATGTTATTATCTTGAGGAGCACCACTGATCCCAGCTGGTGGGTCTTGCTGCAGGCGCTTGAAATCCCTCATCAACCTCTTTCTTGCCGGAGTCGACATCCTCACCGCCTACACCATTGACAACAAATTACCCCGGATTAGCAATACGAATATTTCAAGCACTACAAGGACATGAATGGCCAAAGCTCCACAACTGACACACAAGCAAATATGTTTATAATCACTTTCGGCACAAGTAGAACCAAAGGAAGCATCCTACCCTATAAGTTAAAATTAAACCAAGAAAAACCAAGAAAAAACAGCAGATACATCTTTGCTAGAATGAACATATTACAGCTCCGTCCATTGTTATAATTGGCAGTCGCCATTAGACGAAATATCAGACTGATATGGACTATATTAACCGTCTCACTTAACTATCTCTAGTTCTCTACTACTTACTCATCGCGAAGCAGCGGGCCAGTCAATGGCTCAATGCTTTACCAATCTAGAGTCTAGCAACAAACCTAAACTGAAAAAATCAACTATCTCAAGAAACACTAAACCAAAGAAGATAAGAGAAAGGAAAGTACAGATTAGACACAGTGCCCACTTATTCATAATGATCAATTTTCTACAAATGAACGTTCTAATAAGCCAAGAAAAGTCTTCTCATTTGAATTAATACCTGCTCTCCAGAAACTTACAGCTACTACCATAGCTCATTTCATGGTCAATCCCGAATAAAAGAGTAAATTCCCAAAACTCATCACTCTTCACAGATAAACCACAAAACTATTCAGATCTACATCAAGTATACTTCTTCTTCAACATCAAAACATAACACTGAAACATGCCAAAACTTGCAAGAGACCATGCAATTTCACAACCAAAATTAGGGTTAAATCACACACAAAGCTAAACCAAAAACCAACACTAATCTGAAACAACAATCAAGAAATCAAATAAACAAACAGAGTAAAGAAATTGATTGATTACCTAGAAAGAAATCGCGGCGAGAAGCTTGAGGATTGTCCGACGGAAAACCTCAGAATCGGTAGATTGCGAGTAAATTAGATGAAGGAAATGAAGAGAAGAAGAAGACAAGAGTATAGAGAGAAAGAGAGAGAGAGAGAGAGAGCGTGTATGAAGAGTAGTTTATGATTGGCGAATGGTCGATTGGATTCGATTCGAGGAGAGAGAAAGAGAGAAGAGAGAGATGATGAATGATGAAGGAGGAGACAGAGACAGAGACAGAAAGAGGAGAGAGAGAGAAGGGAATGTATGAATGAAGGGGGGAATTATATATCGGTTTGGGAGAAAGAAAAAAAAAAAAGGGAAATGAAGAGTAACGTTACATGCTTACATCCATGTATTAAGTGGGTCCCACACTGTATTGTTAAGGCTATGTTTGGCATCAAAAGCTAACTTTTGGTGGAATTTTATCACAAATTATAGATTGAAGCTTGGAACTTGAAACTTGCAACTTGTTCTTTTTTCTCTCAGCAACCGAACAAGATTTGAAGCAACAACTAGCTTTTACTTAACAGCTTCACTTGATTTTTTAAAGTTACCCATAACAGTTTTCACTCTGACAGCTAAATTTTGAGTAAAAGTTACAGTTTGAACTTGTTATTTTTCTCTCATATACCAACCAATATTTGAAGCAACCGCTCACAACTACATCTAATTTTGTCAAACATAACCTAATACATTAAATAAGATAAATAAAAATTTGTGTAAAATTAATTTATCTCGTTTTTTAAGTCTTAATATCCAATAGAGGTTATAGAAATTATAAGGATCATATGATATAAACAGAACACGTCCATATCTGATATGAATATAACATTATTGACATGATGTTTCATCAGGTAAAAGCGGTCCCATACTCTCTTGCAATTTGCATACTTTGGCGAAACCAGCTATCAACCACTATATGAATGGAATGGAAGTGAAAAGAAAAATGGAAGATATTTTTATTTATTTATTTATTTGCCTTTCCAATTAAAGAAATAGTGTTTCTATGTACACACCTACACTACACTACATTTGACATTTCAACAATTTTGGCTTCCGAATCACGCAATTGATTATTCAAATTTTGTCCTCACACCCATTTGAGGGGACAATGACCAAATTGAATGTATTGTAAACCAACAAAGGTTGGTTAAATGATCTAGTGGTGTTCGAATTCGATGTCGGGTATTTTCTTTTTAGCTTATTTAGATAAGTTTTAGTTTTGTCGAGAATTGTAAATGATTTATATATGATTTATTGTGTACTAATTCAATAAGATATTCCTCTTTATAAGTCACTAAGTCCAGTAGTAAATTTTATACCAGAATGGATTATATTGTTGATTCATTAAGCAAAATTATTTATATGACAAGGTTCCATATAAGAAAACAGATAACACAATATCAAGACAATAGCAGTATTATAATGAAAAGGAGGTGGATTTTCACAAGTAACGTTTATAAATTGGTCACTATTTTTTTTTTTTTTCAAGAATTTGATTCTATGCTCTCCACTAAATGAATAACAGAAAATTTTCGTTCCAATAACAATTTTTCCTCCTTTATGAATAGGTAAGTAGAACAATTGGTTCAAATGAAGAATTGATAAAAATATACTCCCTTCATCCCATTTTGTTTGTAATGTTTCAATTTCCTATGGTCAAATTTTCTAAACTTTGACCTTTAATTAGATAAGAAGTTATGTTGATTCACAAAGTGAAATTTATATAGTTAGATTTGTCTCAAAGAATACTTTCATAATATGACAATTTTATATTTTTTCACTAATATATGATAATACTCCCTCCGTCTCAAAATAACTGTCGCTTTAGGTCTATACCCACGTATTAAAGAGAGTATTAATTCTAGGGGTAGTTAAAGACAATTTGACTATATTACCCTTGTATTAATTATAACTAGGTGCATTGGAAAGTGAAATTAGTAATAAACCACAAGGGTACATTAGGAAAATGAACAATTAATGTTGTATTGAAATTGTAAAGCGACAAATATTTTGAGACAAAAAAAGTTAGTTAAAGTGACAGTTATTTTGAGACGGAGGGAGTAGAAAACAATGGTCAAAGTTCGTCATTGAAGACCGTGCAAAAGTCTAACCTAACAAACAAATTGGGGCAGAGGGAGTATAAATTTTTTGGAGGATACACCAAGACCGATAGTAAATCTTCAAAATTTTGATTACTTGTGATGACAATTAGTGATTTTATCACATCTAAATGGGATTATAAATTGAAAAAATTGTTAGAAACCAACTTTTAAAAGTCGAGTTTTTTATCGAGCCACCTTATATAAATTTTTATAAACAAAACCACCTTAACTTTTATTTCCGTCCTACCCACACCACCTTATGCTTTTTTGTGGCGATAAAACAACGTGAATTGACCATTCTGTCATCACACCTTCTGCACATGCTTCACTTAAGGTTAATTATCTCAATTATTTTGTATTTTCACTCATTCCTAGTCATTTTTATGATGTTTTTCTGGCTTTATTCCTTTAATAAATATTTCGTTTTTGTTACGAGGTAATAGAAAAGAGACTATAATTGGGGTAATTAACCTTAAGTAAAACACATGTAGAAAGTGTGGAGGCAAAACGGTCAGTTCACGTTGTTGTTTTTTCATCGGGAAAAACCATAAGGTGGTGCGAGTAGGAAGGAACTAAAAGTTAAGGTGGTTTTGTTTAAAAAAAATTATAAGGTGGTTTGATAAAAAAAAAAAAAAAAAAAACTCAATTTTTAAAATGTGGTTTCTGACAATTTTTTCTTATAAATTAGACTATATTTTTGTTATGTCATTGAATTGAACTAGGGAATTGATGAAAACTCAAATTCACAAATCAATAATTGCTCATTATGATTGCTAATTTCTCAGCTCATTGAAAAAGATCAAAAGTTTAGCTATTATTAAAAATGGATCGAAATCAATAATAGTAGATTCACGTAATCAATTGTAGAATTTTATGAGAGTTTAATAGATTTAGTAAAAGTAAAATAATACTTCATCCGTTTTACAAAATAGGTGACGCTTAATAATTCGCAACTCACATGTACGTGAGTGCGTATGTGGACTACCAAGTGAGGGGTAAGTGCCAAGTGAGGGGTAAGTGCTTCAATGGTTAGGTCTTGGTCTAATCGATTTTCAACCTTGTGTTGGGTGTTCCTTTTCAAGTTCAACGAGTAATTAACTTTTTCATTGCCGGTACAAACCGGTAACATTAGCAACTTCTGCGTGCAGGCCGTACTACATAGAACTCAAACAAGCAAACCCAACAATGGCTGCTTATATGGGATCGGAGGTTTGAAACATGAAGAGGCCAATGACATGAGGCGAGACATAGCAAATCTAGTCTCAAATGGGCACTTTAGAGAAGCTCTTTATGTGTATTCTCAGCTTCATTCTTCCTCTGTACCTCCCAATCGATTCACATACCCATCTCTTCTCAAAGCCTGTGCGAAGCTCAACTCTCCTCTCCAAGGTCATATTCTTCATACTCATCTCATCAAATCTGGGTTTAACTTGGAAACGTACGCTGCAACGGCTCTCACTAGTATGTACATGGTTTTTCGAGAATTTAAACATGCCCTCCAAGTGTTCGACGAAATGCCCCAACGAAATGAGGCCTCTGTGAATGCCACGATTTCTGGGTTCTCGCGAAATGGGTGTTTTAGAGAAGCTTTGGTGGTTTTTAGGGACGTTGGGTTGAGGATGTTTAGACCCAATTCGGTTATGATTGCTAGTGTGTTGTCGGCTTGTGATGTTGTTGAGCATGGTAGTCAAGTTCACTCTTGGGCGATTAAAATTGGGGTTGAAAGGGATGTTTATGTTGGGACTGGGGTTGTGTCAATGTACATGGCTTGTGCAGATGCTGTATCGGCCACTAAGGTGTTTGGGATGATGGATGATAAGAATGTGGTTAGCTACAATGCGTTTATATCTGGGCTAGTCCAGAATGGTGTTCGCCGAGTTGTTTTGAATGTGTTTAAGGATATGTTGAAGTCTTCAGATGAAGTGCCTAATTCAGGCACATTGGTTTCAGTTTTGGGTGCTTGTACCAATGTGCCGAATCTTCAACACGGAGGACAAGTTCATGGAGTTGCTGTAAAAGTTGGTTTGCAAACTGATACTGTGGTAGGAACTGCACTTGTAGACATGTACGCAAAATGTGGCTGTTCTCATTTTGCTTATCAGGTATTCAGGGAATTGAATACGAACAGGAATCTGATTACATGGAATTCAATTATCTCAGGGATGTTGTTGAATGGCGAGTGTGATACTGCTCTGGAGCTGTTCTCTGACTTGGAATCTGAAGGCTTAGTGCCTGATTCCGCAACTTGGAATACAATGATCAGTGGGTTTTCACGACAAGGAAACTGTATAAACGCATTTCAATTTTTCACCAAGATGATATCACAAGGAATTGCCCCAAGTTTGAAGTCTCTTACTAGCCTTCTACCAGCATGTTCCATGATGTGTTCTTTGCAGCAGGGGAAGGAAATTCATGCACACGCCATCAGGGCCAGTATCAGTGATGATGATTTCTTCGCTACTTCCCTCATTGACATGTACATGAAGTGTGCGCGATCTTCATGGGCACGCAGGATTTTTGACCAGTTTAAAATCAAACCTGTTGACCCAGCATTTTGGAATGCAATGATTTCAGGGTATGGAAGAAATGGTGATGAGGATTCTGCATTCGAAATTTTCAATCTGATGCATGAAGAAAATGTTCAGCCTGATAACACCACGTTTGTTAATGTGCTTTCTGTCTGCAGTCACACTGGTAAAGTGGACAAAGGATTGCAGCTATTTGAGATGATGAGCAAAGAATATGGTCTGACCCCAACTCCTAAACATTTTGCTTGCATCATCGACCTGTTGGGCCGTGCTGGTCATCTTAATAAAGCTCAAGAACTAATACATGAAATGTCAGAAACTTCGGCTTCTGTATTTTCTTCATTGCTTGGTGCTTCTGCTCATCACTTGGATTCCCAGCTCGGAGAAAATATGTCAGGAAAGCTTTCTGAGTTGGACCCTGAAGACCCACCTTCCTTGGTTGTTTTGTCGAACATATATGCAGCAATGGGGAGATGGGAGGATGTTGAGAGAATCAGGAATATGATGGATGTCAAGGGGGTGGAGAAACTTCATGGTTATAGTATAGTAATGACATGAATAGAGAGAACTACATTTGCGCTGACAAGCAGAATGGCAAAGCTACCATAAGATATTGTCAGACAGGTTTTTGGTTCCGAGTCCATGGAAACTTGGAATTCTGCAGTGACTGTAAAACAAGGAATCAAAATGGACAAGGCAGCTGCTGCAAAAGCTCAGCAAAACTACGGCAGGCAAATGCAAAGGAAAGCAATCGAACCTGGTAATTCATTTGTTCTTGAAATGGCATAAGGTTATTATGTCAACTCGAGTTGGTTTTCATGTTGGAAATTGTTTTACAGCTACTGTCTGAGAATCAGCACACGGTGCCATACTATAAATGATACCCCACTTGGGCAAAGTGAAGAGGGTTATGTCTACAGCCTTTCCTTGCTATTACGTAGAGGATGCTTCGAATTCAAGGAGAAGGAATTTCTGAAGAAGCAAAAAGTCTTGGAGACTGTTGAGCCATGAAAGTTGTATATGGTTCATAACATATTTGGTTAATCAAAGATGTTTGCTCTCCTATCCTCTCTACTACACTTTTCGTTTTAAAGGCGTGTAGCTGTGTAGACGGTGGATGAAATCACATACTCTTTGAAGACAACCTCTTTGCAAGTTATATGTAAAGTTGCATACATCTTGAGACTAGACAGGAGTATCGTCTTTGTTTGACTGAAGGTGGTGATTAACTTCAGACAAGGAATTCATTTGTACCAGAATGGTGAACTAACATGTACTAAACAAGGTATGGGTCCTTGAGTATATACAGAAGAATCTTGCTCAGAGAAGAGGCTAAATCAATTGCACAAATTGAGTATGAGCACTATTTCTTGTATCAATTGGGTTCGTAGGTGATTGCATCATTTTTGTCTTATCTGTTTTCTGGGTTTTTTAAAGATTATATGTTTACTTGTTAGTTTTAGAAGAGACACAAACATTTACAAGAATAGAACCCTGTGTCTTATTTTTGGGGGTTGATACATTTAGTATTAGAAAAGAAACCAAAATCTATAAGAATAGAACCCTAAATTTTACTGTTGGGGGATAATACTTTACTCCTATTCAATGGAGTATCTCTTCATTCATTGAGTTAAAATTTTTGAGATGGCGAAAATATGCTTTAAATAATGAAATATTTATGAACCAAATTGCTATTATTACTTTACACTTCTATTAGTATTTGATAATACTTTACTCCTTTCTGATTGAGCATCTCTTAATTCCTTGAGATTACATATTTGAGATGGCAAAAATATGCTTTAGATAATGAAATACCAACTGACCAAATTGCTATTATACTTTACACTTCTTTTATTTTCCCTGTTGCTTTAATATTTCTGAGTTGCTAACACTTGAAAAATAAACATAAAAACATTTGACTGAAGTGAGATTAGGTACACCCTGGTTGTATTTGCATTTATTCATCTCAATAACAAACATTTCACTTCTTGAGCATCTCCTTCACAGAAAAACCAAAGTAATCATCAAAATGGTTTGGGGGTTCAAAAATGAAGCAAGAGATGACGTCTCTGAGTGTAATAACGCCAACTACTTCGTCTTCCTCCCCACCTACGACGTAAATCCTGTGAACTGACTTTGAAGCCAGGGTATGGATGACATCGCCGAGCTTAGAGTTGGGCTTGCAGGTTATTGCTGGGACTACTTTGCCTGATTCTTGGGCTATCGAGGCGATGGTGTTCATGAAGTCCTTAACTGTGAGATTCCTGAAACGATAAGAGACCTCGTTACATGACAAATCAATAGCTTAAGGGATATGTTGCTGCACTTCAGAAAAGCAACAAATGCATAAAAATCAGGTAACTTTGAACAACTTAACTTATGCAACTACTTTTGTGGTTGGTAAATCTTGAAGAACCGCTAACTTGGACATTTGATAGTTGGACATGGGTATGAACACTCAACACTTCATTTTAGACCAAGTACATGCGAACTTTTCATAATATTGCAGTACACTTAAGCCAAGTTCAGGTAACATAGAAGAATAGCGAGTTTACAGTATGTGTTTTGGAATTTGTGTGTTGGGGGAAATTAGAAGGGGGCAAGGGAGGCGAAACTGCTCAGCTTGTACATATTTTGCCAACTTGCTATGATTTTCAATCCAAGAATGCTGAACCATTCTGGAAATTACGTACGCATATAACAGTATCTGAAATCATCTTTTAAATAGCTGGATGTGTTCCTCAGCTTCAAACTAGAACTTTTCTGAGTTTGCAATTTGCTTAAAAAACTGCCAGGCTTATAATGGAGCCTAGATTATGATGCAAGAAGACAGGAATATGAATGATGGAACCGTAGTGAACTGTGAATTAAACTTCTTGGTTAATTACCTGAAATTTGAGAAAAGCTCAGGTTTCAGTAACAAGTATCTGATATCTCTCATGCTGACATTACCAACAATCTTCTTCTTCGGTCCCTCCACAACTGGTAGTCCACCAATTTGGTGATCTTTCATTCGTTTAAAAGCTTCCAAAATCAGCTCACTGGAGTCGATGCTAACAACCTGTTCAACAGAAGCAACAACTCATTTTGAAGCCTATATCTCAGCAATCTAGTAAGCCAAAAGGCGACTTTTAACAAAGTAGAAGAACCTGATCACGTGACATAAAAGGGAGGCCCAAGTCAGAGATGGGGTGTGCAGCAATGGAATCAAACCAATCTCGTCCATGGCATCCCTCAAGACCTTTGATAATAGCAGATTGAGTAATGAAATTCTTCACCAAAGGACTTCCTTTCTCTATTACTGGCACATTTCTCATCCTATACTTGGATAGTAGCAACAAGACCGTCAACATAGAGCTATCTGTTGAAACTGGAAGGAAAGGGGTTGATCGGAATGATTTAACTATTTCCCTGACCTGCGAAGAGCAAAGAGCAAAATATCAAAGGGCGAAAGAGCAAAGGTCACTAGCATCCCCCTATAACACGGTACACACAGATGCATCCTAGTCCTGTTAGTGTCATGTTTCTAAGGAGTGACTTCAAATAATGGTCAATAGCAAGACATCTTGACATATTGGCATCTTTCTTTTGTAGGGAAAGAGAAATACTGGGTTCAAGATGCAAAAAATTTCTATTGATCTGCTCCAGTTTACAGAGTTGCTATTAATTTTTTTGTTTTTTTTACACATAGGCTCTGTTCATTAATTGAATGGCGCTAAATTGAAGTGACTTAAACATGTGAGGGGAAATGTAAGTTGTTGAAGTGAACTTTGTTGAACTGAAGTGAGGGTCGCCTAGTTTCTTTTCCCATATTCCTTCACAATCTACCCCTCCACCTTCCTAGTTACAGTTTTTAAGAAGCTAAAAACGTCCCCTTTAGGGCCTAGAAGCACAAGCTCCAGTAAGGAATGTTTTTAGTTTTGTAGAAGCTCAAAATATGGATAAGGAGGAAGGGGAGGGGTGGATTGTGAGGAAAAACAGGGAAGAAACTCAAGTTTTTTAAAAGTTAGACCAAACACGCTCTGAATGTAATATGAGAACAATGAAATGAACAACGCCTTAGTGTAGTCTAATAACATCGAGGAGGTTGAAACAACTGCAAACATTTAGAGTGCAAGGCAAACAATCAAATAAAGCCTTGTTAGAGACTTCCAAAATTTGTAAAGGAACATACTTTGGTTGACTTGAAGGGTTCTTCTTGCAGGATCACTTTGTAGAAGTCATCACCTAACTGACCAGCAGCAGTGGGAGCATCCTTCCCTTTCTCTGCAGTAACGCCACCAGCCACCGCTGCCCCAACTGCTGCAGCCGCTAGCCCAGCAACTGCCACCGGGCCTGTGGCACCTAGTGCTACGGCCCCGAGGGCCCCAACAGCACCTGCCCCTACTCCAGCAGCTGTTGCAGTGGTAGCAGATAGAGCTACAGCAGCCAGCTCAGCACCTTCCAGGACCCACAAAATGATCGCCGAGTAGTCTATGATCCCGAGATACCTCTCTCTCCAATCATTACTATTTTCTGCCTCGGGTTTCTTCACCGGGGCAGAGAGAATGTTGCACTCAGATAGAATCCTCACTGCATCAGCAATGGTCGTCTCTGCAGAAATTTCTACCACTGCAGAAGGTAATGCTATGTCAGTTACTCAGTTAAGCACACGAATTCGAACTAAATATCAAGTGAGTGATAGATTGGGTTGCTTTAGTGACCACCTTTGCCAAAAGGGACATGTGGGAAAGATGAAACAGGGATGGTTTTAAAAGCAGCTGTCAAGGACTCTTGCAATGGCCGCGGTAGCTTCTTCCTGCTCTGGATGGTCTCAAAGTAAGCATCAAAGTTTTCTAGTTTTTCCATGTCCTTTTTGTCATCTGGTTTTGCCATTCCTAGAAGATCAAGGAAGATGTCAAATGTCTTTTTTTGCTTCATATTTTGTTCTTTCTTGAGCATTATATTCAGTGGAAATTAAGAAAGGAATTAGCTCAAGCATAAACATTGAAGTTCATTATGGGAAGTGGGAACTTCATGAGCTAGCAATTTACCATTTGGATTTTTGAGTCAATAACATAAGAGCTACTTTAAGGCTATTGCATATGATAAATTTCACAATCTACAAATTTCTGATGGATAAAAATAGTTTCAATCACCATCATATTGGCTTTTTGGTGGGGCAAACATATTTTCCAGGAAAAGGACTTGTGTTGGGAAAAATAAATACAGGAAAATGACTTATTTTGCAGTCTATTAATTTCTGATGGAATTTGGTGCTTCTTCAAAGATTTCTTTTTTCTTTTTTTTTTTGAAAAAGATGGAAATTGCAATGCTACATAAATTGTATCATAAATTATAAACAGGCCTTATGATTCAGGATGTTCATTCTCAAATCAGATCAGATCACATGAGAGTTAATTAGCATTGATGAAGTTAATTGGTCATAATTGAACAAAGAAAAACAAAACAATTAAAAATCAAAGTAGAAAGATTAGCACTAACCTGTTGAAGATTCTGGGCTAAACAACAATTGAGAAAATGAGATGATGATAAATCACAATATTGAAATTTGAAACCAAAATGATCCCTCTTTGTTCACTTTTGTGTGCAAAATTAGCAGTTTGCTTTGATTATGTACAAGTGTCCACAAAGTTACCCATTTCGCCACGTGTCATCATGAGACTTTATTGACAAGTGTCCAATACATGGAGTTGCTGGTTCAACTCATGATTTGACGCTTGTCATTGTCTGATAGGCCCAATTGTTGAGTAAATATTGGGCTCAAGCCCCATTTTAAAGAAAGTGGGCGGCCGTCTCATACTCATTCTATATTTGGCTTTTGTCTCAATATCTCTAGTCGGTTCAAAATGGGCCTTAAACCCCCCTTCTCACTCATCACTAAACTCAGATGGGCCAAAAGCCCAACTGGTGAGCACCCCTACAACTAGGAGATCCAAAGATTAAGAGACCCAAAGCATAGTTAGGGAACCAGAAATTACCAGGTGGTCCAGAATTAATACTCCCTCCGTTTTCAATTGAAGTTGGCGCTCGGTTTTTCAAAACTCACATGTCATGTGAGTTGTGGAAAACCAAGCGTCAACTTCAATTGAGAATTGAGGGAGTAGCTTTTTACATTGTAAAATAAGATACTCCATCTGTCTCATATTTATCTTTTATGTTTTTCTTTTGGGGATCACTCCCATGTTTTTAGGTTTCCTAGAAAGGCAAGCTTTTAGTTGTGAAATGACAAATCTACCTCTTGCAAAGTAAAACCAACTTCCAATAACAAAACTAAACCAAAGACAAAATGGGAACTTCTGTCTATTTCTCAATACTCCTAATACTCTGTGTCATTCCTTTATGTAAAGATAAACACGGGATGAAGAGATTATCACCCTTTGGGCCTTTGAGGAGGGAGAATAATCTCATACTATGTAATAATGCCTCTTACAAAGTATTAAAGTTCACATATCACAGGTGTCAACTACCACAATGATTGTTACTCGTTATGATTAACGTTAGTTTGTACGTACTATGTGAATGAATATATAGCGAATATCTCAACCCATTGAAAGTCATGGTGTATTATATATGTAGTGTCACATAAAATATAAACATTACATATTTTACATTTATATTCCTCTACATTCAATTAATTTAATATATATTTTGACAAAGTTTGATTATCAATAATATCAAAGGTCATATATGACAAAACAGAAGTATCTACTATCTTTTTTTTTTTTTTTTNTTTTTTTTTTTTTTTTTTTTTGCTGTCGCAGGAAGTGTCCTGGGCCGAATCGGCCTAATCCCCCCGGGGCCCCGGGATATCATTCCCCCGAAGGGTGAGGCCAGGTTAAACTCTCCCCTCATAGGAAGAGCCCGTGGCCACAAGGCGGGAGTCGAACACGGAACCTCCTGGTTATCAACTCAGGAGGTTACCGCTTGACCACATGCCTTGTGGTTAGAAGTATCTACTATCTAGTATAATTAACTTTCCTCCAAATGCTGACCTCCCTAAGGATATTGCCCCCATTGCAAAATTGACACCATTGATGAGCAGACCAACTTTGAATTTGGTGGTGCTTTTCCCAATCTTGTTTCTAGAACGTAACCCTAGGGTATCATCAAAAGCTATGCTAGAGTGTTAGACTAGGTGCGGACTCAAGAGGTGAAATAATTCTTGGGAGTTCTTGATTTAATTGCAAATTATCAAGTTACTTTCACAATA
>BSSO01001022.1:0-26578 GCA_030267885.1 Mesembryanthemum crystallinum
ATAATAAATTTAAAAAGAAAAAGGAAAAACTCAAGTAAAAGAGGGTGGAAAAGGGAGGAGCATTTGCACCATTATGTTGAGACATGAGCATTTGCTTCGAGGCCTAGCAATGGCAAGTGATTGGTTCGTTTTGTCTGTAATGCTTAAACAAAGTCTATTACTATTAGCACTAGTACAGTTAGACAGATTGGCATCAACGCCACTAGCCAGTAGCCAGTAGCCAGTAGCCAGCATCAAAAACCAAAATATGCAAACAAACCCTGACAATAACTTGCACGCCCTTGTCTACTATTCGGCCTTCAAACTCAAATGGGGGTGTCATTGCCAATTGCTAGTAACCCATATTTTTAATAGCTTGCAATTCTAATGAAACAGTAAGTAAACACCACAATTATTACTGTCAAAATAACCAATTATTTTAGTGGGGGAAAAGGGGAATGTTCGTACGCGTGTACTGAAAGCAGAGCGCATCTGTTACTTTCTCTTATGCCTGTTGCACTCCATATGATAGGCGGAAGCGACGGACTCCTGTGAGACAGACTCATACCCGTTCACACGCGAACGCATCAGCATTCACACCCCTGCCACACCCTCAGTGAGACCATCTCACACAAGTTTTTGTGATATATGCACATGTAAACAACAAACGCTTTCAAGGACTACATGTAAACAAACGCTAGTAAAGTACACTTAAATTACATATCACCAATGTGCAACATGTGATCAGTCAAAAAAAAAAAAAAAAAAAAAGAAGAAGAAGAAGAAACTGTTACAGAAGATTACAGATTGTCTGGAATTTGGCTAAAGAAGATTCATCTCATGTTTCTGGAAACCTAAGAGTCGTGAAGAGAAACATGTTTTGCTCATCAACTTTGCGCTAGAGGCTGCGGCTAATAACTACGTCTACTAACAAAACCAAGAGTAAATACATGTAGAAGGTAAAATGTCAGATATACGAGTAAAGGGGTTAGCCTAAGAGTTCTTATGTCTGTTGTCATTTCCTAATGGTCAGCAAGGCCTTTTAGGCATTAGTGGTTGAGGCATACAACCTGTCAAAAGATTGCCAAAGCAACAAGAATGTCATACACAACATGCATAAGCATATCCACCAACAAGAAGGTGATTATTAGTCTAGTGATACCCACTGATGAAATCACTGGAAGTCGGCTGGTTCTTTACCGACACGTTCTCCAGAAGCATCTCTTGCTGTCCATATTTTTGCTTATTGCACCCCTCAAAAGAGCTGTGCCCCTTTGCATTGGACTCCCGAGTGTCGAACAGAAGTGGCACTGTGGTCACTACCCCAAGATTCAAATGTTTTCCAATATGAAAAGGTCAGGACCGTGTTGTAAAACCAAATGGGAATTGACAAAGAGGAAATAATGGAGCAAGAAGACACACCTAGGGACTTTGTCTCGTTATTATTCATAACAAAGTGATCTTGAAGCACACTCTTTTCCCTACAAACGACCTTCAAATTGCAGATATGTAAAGATGGGATGAAATGTATCTTCTAATGTGTATATTAAATTTGTTTCGCTTATTTTACCTCAGGAGAATCACGGAGCTCAAAGGGGCTAAAATTAGCCGGGATACATGATTCCAGGCCAAAGGAGGCCGCCTCTGAGTTGATTACGGTGGAGACACTAGGTAAAGAGGGCCTTGCTGTGGAAGCAGATTGTTTTGGTAGATTGAATATAGTATCTGACGTAGTCATGGTCATATCAAGTGCGTTTGTCGTGTTTATATCAAGGGATCCACCATCGTGACCTAGATCCAGTCCCATTTGAGAAAGCTGAGAAGGGTGCAGAATTCCTGGAACTCCAGGAAGACACATAGGATGCAAACTCAATCCGTTTCTCATTGATAGCATCTGGGTATTTCATTGCAAACGAAATGAATTAGTGACTGAAGCGAGACAGCTCAAATTTGATTCATTCATTGAATGTGATAGCATCATAGCAAGGTGACAAAACTCAATCACCATCAACCTAAAAAGATTTGGCTGAACAAACCCATACCGCTCCCCGCCCCCTCCCCCACACATAAAAAACAAAAAAAATAAATAGATATATTCAAGAATAAGTACTATAACCACACAATCAAATACACTCCTAGCAGAGTCCAAGTACCACTAGAAAATGTCTTCATATGAAGTTCAAGGCTCAATGACAACGACACATTGACAATTAAACCAAACAGGAAAATGTGGCAGCTACATCTGCCAAGCTATAATAAACAATGTACAGCAACAAATTTTATGAGAGCATACTCTGCCAAACCAATTAATGCATAGAACAGATGCACAACTTTCCTGTATGGGAGAACTTATATGTGAGTACAAGTTTAACCCTTTATATATTACTATCAACTAGTACAAATCTACAATCAAGTCACAAGATATACAAGTAAAATATTTTCTAATGTTGGACAAAAGGGCTGAAAAGTGAAAACAATGCTGTAATTTTTTATATTAAGAATAACGTTGCATATCATAAGCACTTGAATTTATGGGATTCTAGTTTCTTGCCCGGTCATAGCAATTTGCATTTGCATTAGTATTGCATTGCATCCCATGAGAATTTAAGGACATATCCTCGTTAAAATGAGGGATGTGGTTTCCATGAAAGGACCTATATCAATAATTGTGCTTGTTTTTGGACAAAAGACAAGCTACTACAGTATGTATTTATTAATGTCACAAAGCCACCCAAGTCTAACTTGTATCACCAATGAAATATTATTTGTTAGATTTCCAAACTTACTCCTGGTTGATAACTAGTCTTAATTTTCAATTTACCTATTTCAATGACGACGTAGGGTAATTCAGTTAAATTTCACCTCATGTCTAATAAAGGGAGTACTTACTTTGTGTGCAACCTTAAACGACTATTCCTTATGTAGGAAGGGGTGTAATATATGCTTGGATCTCAAAAAGTAAAACTATTTAAGTTCACAATTATTAACTAGAGTAGTATATAAAGTTGAAAATCTAGAAATCCATTATGTTTAGCTCTTCTAGGAAGTAATACTGTCGAAATTTTGCAATAATTTTGAACCTTGCTGTAGTTCTCCACAAATTCGGTTGGTAAAAAAAACTGTGAACTCTAAAACCGCGGTGAAATCAACAGAAATATCAATTTTTTCTTCAAATTCGACACAAGAAAGGGAAGCTATTAGCTAAATCTGATGTAGCTAAACAAACTTCACTAGTTTGAATTTAGGTGAGTAATGGGAGGTGGTTCTGGGCCACTCAAGCATAACTCCTACCAAAGGTATTTGGGCCCCAGGGATCCCTTCTTCACCCCTTCCACCCAAGTACCTGACCTTCAACCTAAGTTCCAATTGTGGGAAAGGTAAGATTGTGTCCCATAAAATTGGGTAAAACTAGTGCTCTTTACCTCATGAAAGGTAAGTAAAGTTAGAAATGCATAACATTTTTCTTCAATATTTGGTGCTTCCCGTGCCGCTTTCTTGCACTTTAGACAAATTTGGGAGGTGGAGTAGAAACTTCACAAATTCTTGTGTGTTCACTAGCTTGTATTTGTGTATAGTGCATCTATTTAAATTATTTTTACTTTACGTACCAATGTTTCTATAAATTCTACAAAGTTCGGTAAAAATCAATTACTACTAATTCAACAAAAAAATCAAACATGAATAAGCAATCAAAAAATACCATGAACAGAAGAGACCCTAAAAATGAAAATCATGGATGCAGTAAACTTACTTGGACTTGCAATTGAAGCTGCTTGAGATATTCAATCGCCTCATCCAGCATTGAAGCCTTATCCGTCTGCCCTCATTATTCCATTACACAAAACAAGGAAAATTATTTGTTTGAAATCACTCCAATTTTTTAAAATAAAAAAAATAAAAATTGGGGACCTACAAATCAAGTTCAGAGTTGGGTGCATATTCTCACTCACCTTGTTAGAATTTGGAATTAGATTCTGCAATGCTTTCATCTTCTCATTAATCCTGCTTCTCCTCCTCTGCCAAACAATGCCCAATTATACTAATCAAAATTTTTTAAAATTCAAATTAAATTAGTACTAATAACAAACATTCTGTAACAAATTAAATAATGACTACCTTCTCTGATAAATTGTGAACTTCAGCTGCTCTGCTCCTCTTCGACTGATTCCGCTGCGGCCGCCGTTGCTTCGTCTCCCCTTCTTCCTCCGCCGCTTCCGCCCCCTCCTTCAAACAGAGAAAATCCTCTGTTAGTAGTTCGTATCAAGGAATAAAACCATTAGTTGTTCCATTTCTTATAAGTCACAACTATACGAGTAAACTCACAACATAACATGGTTTTACAGAATTTGAACTCGGGACCTCTTAATAATTTGGGGAGTAATTACTTTTTTTTTGGTTGAGATGGTTTCTCAAACTTGGTTTGTTTCTCAATAATTTGGAGAGTAATTATTTTGTTAGCAACCAAAAATGGAATTTAATAATGAAACAAACCTCGCTATCGAAGTCGCCTTCATCAGCAAACTCCTGGTCCAAACCCGTCATCTGAACCGACCCAGTGAGAGACTCGGACGACAAATTCGAAGAACACAAAACGACGCCGCTTAGGGTGTCATCGGAGATCCGGTCGACGACGAGCCGGTCCGAGCCGGAGAAAACCGCGGATCGACCGGGGATTTGCCGGTTCAGGGTTCCGGTACCGGGAATTGAGAAGCAGGGGAGATGTTGTTGATCCCCTGCATGCGACCCCATAGGAGGAAACGTGGACGGGAGCATCAGAGCCGTCGATGAGGATGATGCAAGCGGTGGTGATGATGATGAACGGTAGAGAAGGTGGCGGAGGATGAGGGAAATGTCGTCGGAGTCGTGATGAGCTGCACCAGCTGATGATGAGCCGACGGTGCTATCAGTAAACACCATTTTTTTGTTTTTTGTTTTTGTTTTTCTTGGTGTTTGGGTGTTTTTGTGTGTGAGTGGAAAAATGGAAATGGGGGAAACTCAGAAGGAGGAGAACATTTATGAATTTGTTTCGGTTACGCTGTTTTCCATTCAATGGGAGTTGCAGGGAAGAGAGAGAGAGAGAGAATGGGGAGATGATGAAGGTGATGATAGAGTGACGATAGTGTGGGGGCGGCGGTTTTAATTCAGTACCAGAACTCTATTTAATAAACTCCAATTTCTTTTGGTTTCGGAAACTTTTATGTGGCATTTTGTTTACCTATAAGGAAGGGAAAAATATTGAACATCAATAATCTTTACTTTAGGGTGTGTTAAATTCGATTGAACTGAACTGAATTAAACACTAAATAATCTGAAATATAACACATTTTTACATCTTTAGTGGAATAAACTTGAACAATTCATACTAGTATTATATAGGGGCTTGGGTTAGTCACCAGGTGGTGATGAGCTTCACCATGTTTATACTACGTTAACTCTAATACGGGGAAAACACATTGAGTGAAGTGGGTAGCATGACTATACCAATGAGAGACTTGATAGCTTACAACCCTATAACAATTTACTCATTATATGATAAATCAAGCTCTATTTTAATCTCAAGTTGGATAAGAAACATATTTGGGCAGCCTTATCATTTTTCAGCAATTAAAACAGTGATTCTCGTTATATGACCGGATATACTTAGGAGACATAGGATAGATAGAAGTGAGGAAAAGGGGAAAACAAAGAAAGAAAAATAATTGTATTTCAGTTAAAATGTACTCCTACAAGTTTTAAGTTAAATTTATAATTTACCGGCATTAAAACTGTAATTTCTAAGTAAGGATTATTCTTTTCCGATTAGTCAAAGTAAGGATTATTAGTGTTCAATTTTTCTATGTGTAACTATACGATTTTATGTTAATTTCCTAGTTAATTCAACTAAACGGCTGTTAAGATAAGTAATGTAAATTGAAGTAAATAAATAGTAATATTATGTGAGAGGAAAAGGTAAATTGCGAAATTGAACTCAACAATGCGCAGCATGTAACGACAAAATCAACATTGTGAGTGGCCATATTGTTTTCTCATCGTTTTGGAGCTTATTGCTAAAATTGTGAAGAAGTTTGTTGGAAATTGTTAAAACTATTTGCTGGTTGATGGAGGTTGTTGATGCATTCTTATTTTTCAGTTTTATAGGAAAATTGTTGTTGCAAATAATTCAAACTTTCAACAAGTTGCAAATAATAATTTGATCTTTACAAATTATAACAAATAATCAAAAGTATTAACATTGTTCCAACTTATACACCTGATTTTAACTTTGTTAATTTTTTTTTGTCACCAGCTGCTTACAAGACACTTACTTTAGATTATTCATTAGTATTAGTTTAGAATTTTTAGTTTAACATTAAGGTAATTCATTACACAAGGCATCTCTGGTTCTGTACAAATTCCCTCGCCCATCTCTCTTGATCAATAATTCAGATGCCTTATCGTCTTATGTAATATTTACACTTTTAAAACAGTGATTCTCGTTATAACTCTTATTTTTAGAGGGTAGTTTTTTCACATAAGATAACAATCTTACTTATTTCATAGTACTCCTACGGACTGAGTTTATACAACTTTGAGTGTCCCCCCCTTCTGTTATGTAGATTTGAAGAGAAGAATAGGTGAAAGAAGAGGGACTTTTACCAAATGATTGGGCCGTCAGACTGATAACAGGTGAGCCTCGAGTCCGTCTATGTGCTCCGCACGTGAGGCACAGAGCCCAGCTTCAGAGCCACATACCAGACCATATGTGATGTTCGATAATGCAGATAAATTAGTACACTAATTACTCCTTCCAAGGTCCAAAAGTCATAAAACAGTTTATGACTTTGAAATACAGTATTTAAAATTGAAAATTAGCACCCAAAAATAATCGGGTGGCTCATAGATATGATCCACATTGCCCCAAACTATTTTTGTTATAAAAAATGTTCAATACATACATGGAGAATGTAAAAAAAATTCGACATTATTTAAAATTATTTTATTAGAAGAGGCTAACCTAAACATTACAGTGTGATGTTTTCCCGCCTTTAGGAAGGGTGAGAGGACACACACCAAATCACATGCTAGTAATATATCACCAAAAATAAATAAATAAATAGTAATATATGAGCTATTAGGAGTATATAATATGCCCAATTAATTAATACCCCTAAGCATGAAAGTTGCATAGGCCAACCCACACCTCAACTCAAAACTTAAATTGATGGTTGGAGGTTCAATCAATTATATGCCTTTTGAATTGATACCATGTGAAGAAACCATCCGAACCAAAAGTTTAAACCGATGGTTGGAGCCCCAATCAATTATAAATCTTCTAATATAAACAAAAAAAAGTATAGTTACATACTCATATTTTGGTTTGCATGCATTATCGAATTTCTCACTTCAATTTATTATTTATATTCATGAATAAAACCATTATTTGGGATGTACATAAACTATCAGTTCAAAGTTTTGGATAAGTTTGTTCATTCATATTTATTTATTTTAAATTTTGTTATCTAAATCTCTAATATACCCCTCACAGTATCTTGAAAATTACTCTGCAGTCTTCACAAATTACCTGTTAGAATTTTCCAAGTAAAGCAGCCCATGTCGTCGTAGAGGATCAAATGGATGAATCATGATGAATGAAGTTACAAAACTTATCATGAAAATGAGACAAAGAATTAACTTTACAGTTAACTACTGATAATAATCAACATCACATAACCATTAATATAATAACATTGCATAATCACCTACCGACTATAGTTCCTAGAAATACTAGAGTATAACTTGTGGTAGTATAAGGAAATTTATTTTATAATATAATATTACCAATTATGGAATATAGGATGGAAAGTATCAACAAACAAATTGTACATCCAATGAAATCGGGGCAACATAGAAGTTCCTAATCAAATACAAATTCTCTAAACCATCTCTCACAAGAATAAGCGAGTTTATCAGAAATTTTACAAAAACGCCGGATTTTAAGACTATGCTCGTTTTAGTGGAATGGACTTAAATTTAGATTAGCATCAATAAAAAGAAAAATAGTATAAGTGGACTTTTCACTTAGACAAATTAAATTATTTAATTTGTTGTTACTATTATTATATTAGTCAAGTGCAACACATTCAATTACTGATAACCACAAGGTCTCTTATACTTAGGGTTTGTTATTTCCGTCTGGTTTTCAGAGTGCTGGAGCAAGAGAATGCTAGGGAATGCTGTAACTTTTTGCTGCTTGATAGAGTTTGCTGGAAAATGATGGAGTTTGATGGGATTGTTGATTTTTGTAACTCAAAAGTGTTGGAAATTTTTTATTATTTGTTGGGAGTTGCGGGAGGTTGCTGATTTTTTTTACTTATTACTGGAGTTTGCTGGAAGTTGTTGGGGTTTGATGGAGAATGCTGGATTCCAACAAAAATAAGACGAAAAGAACAGACCCTTATATTTCACATATTACTCCTATTTACTCTAATGATCAATTTAACATCATTCAACTGAAATTAATAACCCTAAGGCCCTGTTTGGGATGGTTGACAATTGAAAACTCAAAACCAGTTTTTGGAAACCACTTTTTTTGGTTTTCAGTTTTCTGTTGTCAGTTTTGAAAATTAAGCACGGAACTAATAAGCACAAAAAAAATCAGCTTTAAATTAAATTTTTACAAAGAGTTGAAAATTTTTCAAAATCAAAAGTTGGTAACTAACAACCACCCCGAACAGGGTCTAAAATATCTATTATTGTCTCACTAACTTTTCCTTACCATGCATGCTTCCCTTTCTTTAGGGATGATAAAAAAGAAATAAACTAAACCAGAAAAATAAAATAAAATAAATAAAAAAAGATAAGAACCATACTTTTGGTGAACAGATAAATTTGACAGGTTGAGCCAAACAATGTGTATGAATGAATATTGATGGAAGATACGATAAAGAAACAAGTAGTCCATATATTTGACTTAAAATTGTTGAATCCCGTTGATTGTACTTCAATTCTGCAACTCTGATCAAACTGGGCAAAACTACCATTTCCTTGCTGTTAGCTGTTAGCCTGCTACACACAAACATCAAGAAGGGAAATTTGCTTTTGTACAGTGCGAATTGCACCTCGTGCTTTGCTTCCCTTTCTTTCTTATTCTTTCTTAGTCAAAAAGCCTCAAAAGTTGCAGATGCATGGCAGTAGACTGGTGCCTACTGCCTAGTGCCTACCCACTCCTTCATTCTTCATCTGCAATGGTTTTACTAAAATTTCAATTAATTAACAATAATTTTAATTTTTTTTTCAATTCAATTTAGATTCTCCTACAGTTCAATCCTGCTTGATGATATAGATGATAGCTTGTTTGATCAATAGGTTACATTAGTTGGTAGCTAATTTTATACTATGTATGTTTGGCATAATGAGTTACGTAGAGTAGTACTTATTATTAATAGCCTTTTCAATTTGTAAAATGTTAACAAGCCATGAGTTGCCAACATGATTTATGTATATTGGTATTTCTATGCTTCTCCCTCAATTTTTTCGATGTTTTTAGGTTGTTTTGCAGTTGGATTTCTATAGGCGTTTCGATGACTAAATGTAATAATTTAGTTTACGGAAATTTCCTGTGCTACCCCTGTACTTTGATGAAATGTCTATGGTACCCAAAATTTTGGAAATGTGCCTGGGATACCCTTGAACTTTCAACAAAGTGATTACCGTACCCACTAAGCTACAAAATGACTATAATTCCCTTGCAATACATTTTTTATGTAATAACTATGTTTGACTTTTAATTTCTTTCTCTATTTTATAATATTATATGATAAAAAAATAAAAAAAAAATAGAAACATTAAAAAATCACAAAAATTAAATTAAAAATAAATTTAAAAAAAAAAGAAAAATTGAAAATAATATTTAAATTTTGTATTTTAATTAAAATCTATACAATATGTTAAAAAGTAGAAAATTGTAAAAAATGTGAATTTTTAAAATAAATTTTAGAAAATTTATTAATTTTTTGATTTTTTATTTATTTTTTAAAATAATTTTTCTAAAATTTATTTATTTAATTGTTTATTTTTATTTATTTTTTTAAAATTTATTTTTTGAAAACAAAATAATAGAATTGGGGTATAAATTTCCATACTTTTTTTATATATATTTTTTGTATATTAATAAATGAGAGAAATATAAAAGTCAAACATAGTCATTACACAAAAAAAAAAAAAATGTATTGCAAGGGTATTATAGTCATTTTATGGCTTAGTGGGTACGCTGATCTGATCACTTTGTTGAAAGTTCAGGGGTACCTCGGGCACATTTTCAAAACTTTGGGTACCGCAGACATTTCATCAAAGTACAGGGGTACCCCAGGAAATTTCCGTTTAGTTTAAATTGAATTGATTAATTAAGGGCGTGTTATTTTCAACTTATTTTGACTAAACTGGATAGATTAAAACTGAACAAAACTAAACTGAACTTACTGAGTTTATCTAAATTGAATTGAACTAAATATATAGTAATATGTGAGAAAAAAATAAATTGTAGGAAATAAAATGAACTGAACTTATTAAAATTAGTTGAAAAGAACAGGCCTAAATATTTATGTTGCAAATGAATTTGTTTTAACTATAAACATCTAAAAGATATCCAAATTGGCGTTTCATGAATCAATAGGCTCTTCCTAGAGTGTGATAATTAATTAAGGAGGATAGCATGTTCTTTTTATAAGTGTAATGACAAGGGGACTAAGGATCTTCATTGATAGTGAGTTGACGCCCGTGAGATCAGATATCAGTATTCAGTACGTAATGACAGTTGCTATGTACCCAAATTACAATCATTTGGCTTCGTTTTCAATGTTAGCCTGTGGGTAGCCTGTCCAGCAACTAGTCATAGGTTCAAGACTTGAAAAACCTTGTTTTCTTTCTATTGCTTGAAATCTTGATAGCGAAAGATCTTTACGTATACCAGTATACCACCAAAGGGCAACTGAGCAACAAACAGGCCCCTCAGTAGGGATGTAAATGGATCAGATTTGGATCGGTGAGCCATCATCTATTACTCCTTCAATGAAATTCACCCGTTCTATCCATCATTCGTAAATCACCTGCCTGATCCACGTCCAATTTATCCATCATCTGCGGATGAATTAATTGATCTACTATGCATGCTAAAATAAACATAAAATATTGGGAACAATAAAAATAAATATAATTTGACAACAAGACACACCGAAGGGAAACCACGGTCGAAGGTAGATAACAATTTACTGTACCAATAGAGACTACAATCGGTAATTTAAACCTTCACTATAGACGGTGATTTTCGTTCTCTACACGTTATTTTTATATATATTTATAAAGTTGGTTATTGTTTAATTCTTGTTAATTTTTGTTGATTCTTTTAATTTTTATTCACTTATCTGAATCACCAGAATTAACAAGGGTGTCTTCATCTCACTTTGCCAATTCTGTATTTAGTTTAATTCAATTCACTTCAGTTCAGTCCAATCCAATCCAGATTCAACATGTTCAATGCAGTTCACTTCATTTCAATGTTATTCAAGCTATGTTTTCTTCACGGTATTTATATTGATATTTGTTGTTGATTGTTGATGAACTTTTGTTGATTTTACCAATTTTTTGTTGATTTCTACAGATTTATTCTACAAAGATAGTTTCTGTTGATTTTACTGATTTTTGTTTATTTTTACTAAATTCTTTTATACTGATGTTTGATGAAATCAAAAAAAAATAAGTTAAAGAAACCATACCTCTCTCTAATCATTTTAATTCAAATTATTTTATTTAAAATAAACACACCCTAAACATAATTATGAGTTGTTTTCTCCCATTTTGCATGATATGTTCAAAGTAGGTACAGTAATATTTTGGTGTGGTGTGGAGTGGAATATGATTGAGTCCAAGTCAAAGATTCAGAGCCAAAGAATATGATGCGTGTAAAACTGTAAATATTGAGATTTCTATCATTATTTGCCGTCTTATCTAAACAAACGTCACCTTATATTAGGAACAGATAAAATGTTACTGTAATTATCAAACGGTAAATTTCTTTCAAAACATCCACTCAAACTCAATGGTACGAGTAACATTTTTCCAGAAGAAAATGTGTCTGTCACCAGCCTTTTGATCACCCATCACCGACGTGGCGCATTCTCATTCGTTTATAGTAACAAATTGGGCGGGACCACCAGAAGTATATGCGTCTCCATCAGACGACGTTTGATTTAATCATTGTTGTTTTATCTTTGCTGATCAAACCCAAAAAAAATCACAGTAAACGTTAGGAGGCAAAATACGAGAGTATTTATTTTTTTTTTTTTTTTGATAGAAAAATACGAGAGTATTTATAAACATCAAGGACGTTCTGAGTTTTGGACAAAGTACGTGTCGTTTAGAGAGGATTGTGTGATCACTTGCACCGAAAATTGCAATATTGGATGATCCAACGGCCGGAAATCGATCGTTTGTCATACTCCTAATGATGACATACTGGATTTGGTTTGACTTATTTTGGGAAATAAAATTGTTCATTCTCAATATGAACACTACAATCCACGATTGGTTTGATTAGGGTGTTTTTATTTCGCCAAATTAAATTTTATCTTAATAAAAATATACGTATTCAATTATTCGGTTTTATTATTATAAAAAAAAAATATTGCAAAACAAAAGGTAGTATAAATTCGAATAAGTGAAAAGAGAATCACTTGTTCTAAATGTTAATCGGTTATTTTTGGAATTAAAAATGATAACAATTTATTAGAATGTGTTGGCTTGTTATGACTTAGGCTATGTTAATTCAACCTTATCGAATCTCATTTCTGATCGTCCAAGTTCAAATAGTATATCTTGCTCTTAGTATTGTGTGGACCTCATATTGGATATCGTTTGGCCTAATTTCTATAATTACGATTTTTTTTATTTTTTTATTTTTGCTTACAAATATTTCATCCTTTCTTCTACCCTGTTCACATTTGTTCTCCTATGAGGATCTAATAAACCAAAAGTGGAGCTTTGGTTTCTAGACCGGTATAGTTTATACTTAGGAGCTATATTGTATTATTTTTTATTTTTTATTTTTTGTGGTCCAAACATAGAAGGTATATGTGTGGACCTCATATTGGATATTGTTCGAACATAACGGTTACGGATATAACATAACTCGTATTATAGAAATTAGGCGAAAGGATATGGTAGGAGAAAGGATGAAAGATTTGTATAAAAAAAAAAAAAAAAATCGTAATTATAGAAATTAGGCCAAACGACTTCTTTTTACAAGGAATTATAATACGAGTTATTTTTCTAAAAAAAAAATAAAAAAAAATCTAAAGTTAGGAGCTTTGGACCACATCCGTAACTTTGGTTTCTAGACCAGTATAGCTTTAAAAAATAATAATAAATAAAAAAAATCTAATAAACCAAAAGTGGAGCTTTGGTTTCTAGACCAGTATAGTTCATACTTAGGAGCTATATTTTTATTTTTTATTTTTTATGGTCCAAACATGGAAGGTATAAAGGCAAGTACAACAAATTTCCATACAACAGGGGAGGGGGCTCAAGTCTAACACCTAATATACTCATGACGCTTCAATCTAAACCACTAGCTCAATATCTCAGTAGCTTCTTATTAAAAGCTAGTGAAGGAGAAGCAAGTGAAGAATGAGATGGCAGGAGGAGAGAGCAAGATTTGTAAAAGAGAGATTGAAAATGGTAAAACTCGGCCAAATGGCCACAAAAGAGCTCGAAGATTTTCTTTGTTTACTCCCCAACTAGAACTGGATTGCAGCAAAAGGTTTCTATGATTAATGTTTGTGAAAGGGGAAAAAAGAAAATGATAATTGGTTCTCTGATTCTTCTTAATACTTGTTTATAAAAATAATGTAAACATATGTTTACTGAAATATTTATTAGCCATATAACCATCATACAGTATATATGTCCCTCCCGTCTTAGGAAGGGTTAATTAAAAGAAATGTTCTGATCCCAATCATATGCTATGGGTAACACTATATATCAGTATACCTTTACATCAAAAGTTCTTGATAAAAATAGTTAATATCCTACGTTGGAAAAGCTTGTAAGTTAGTCCTCAACCAGAAATTTAGAAAGTACAACACCCTTGAAAGAATTTCAATAGAGCGCTTCGAGCTTATTTCACTTCTCAATTAAAAAAATATATATATATAGAAATTATTACACAGTTATTGAAATAAATATACTAAGCAATATACATTAATATTGCATAAAAAAACTATAGATATTGTATTTACGATCCTTTTCATTTAACGAGGATAAAACCAAAATTACAAAATTCATTCAATCCAATTGTACCTAAAGATGATAATAATAACAAATATTCTGAGTACAATAGAAAGGAACTAAGAAAACTTTTGTGGCTCATACAATGACGCCTGTCGTTCTACAAAGAGGACAAGAGTTGTCTCTTGTAATCCATTCTAGAATACAATTATAGTGAAACTTGTGATTGCACTCTAAAATGCCAAGTTCATGCCCCTCCTGGAATCCCTCCTGTAATTCAATGATCAAAATAAATGAATTATGTAATGAAACATTAAGAGAATGAGCAACGATGAAAAATTGTAACAAAAGAAAATAAAAATTTAGCTATAACAATAAATAAAAGCAAATGTATATAAATATATGAATACATACTAGACATATACTACAGGTGGGATCAATAGTAGCATCAGATGAATGTTCATGCGACTCGGCCTGGAACGTCTCCCTCTTCATGGCGGCCCTTATTGTTTGTTCATCTGGCCCTACATTTTCATAAAGTGGAAGTGGGAATATCACCTGCAAGAGAGATATAGGGAAAGAGAACAACTTGTTCTTAGTCACAATTTCACAAATGAAATTATTATATATGCAACACATTTTAATATAGGGTTTTCATTTAATTGTTGACAAACTTGTCTTTTATGTTTGATACAAAAAAGAAAAAGAAAAAGAAAAGGTAATCAAAGGCAACATTGACAATGAAGGGGAAAATAAAAAGAATTTATATTTACCTCGGATGGCTCGTTGACAATTACAAAATCCATGTTATCAATATCATAATCATCTACACTGATGTCAAGCTCCCCGTTATTGGCCTCATTAGCTTCCTCGTCAAACTCAAAGTCATAGCCAAAATCCAGGTCGTCTTGGACTTCGTTTACAAGAGGTGGCATGGAATTCTAGCAAATAGTGCAAATTCAGGATACCATTTATGTGATCATGCATGAAAATAATTCGAAAATCTAAACTACCAGTCAAGGATAAGACAACAGGGAAAACAAGAACATCATAAAAAGTATTGGTTACTTGTTATTCGAGGACTGAGAATAAAATATGCCATTAGAAAATCGAACAAACGAAACATGAGAAAATTGGTGTAAGTATTACACGATAATGCTTTCTGAAGTTAGGGCCAACTTACACTTGTGAAAGATATTTGATTAAGTATTTATAAGGGGGAAAAAAAACATGCGAAAATATGCTAAAAGTGACTAATAAAGTAGCTTGGGTCATACCTCTAGAGCATTGAAAGACAAGCTGAGGTTCATACCCATAAGCTGAAGCTCATCTTGCGTCTGTACATATATGTCAAGGAAACACTTTAGGAACTTAATCATCATAATATAAAAAAAGGCCTTAATCGCATTATTATTCACCATTTTTATACAGAGAATGAGCTTGTTTATACGCAATCATAGCCCTTCTAAATTCCTACACACAGCTACTGAAATGTGTAGGGATTTGAATCCAACATAATGAAACACACAACAATTGAAACAATGGGATAAAAGTTGTACATATTAGTAGATTACAAGTCATGACTCAAGAGGAACATAACCTTTGCTTAAGAACGAAGTGCAACATTAAGTCCAACAATCAGAAACACAGGTTTGTATAAAGTTTTTTTCCCACAGTGAGACCATATATATGAATTAAACAGCAATAATAATAATAATAACTGTAAGCGTGAACAAACCTGGTTTACCGACTCAAGATTTACACTAGCTTGTTCAAAATGTTGCCTCTGTGCAGCAGTCTCATCAGGCTGCGTATATATAGTAATCCAACAAAATAAATTAACACGAATAAAATCACTTCAGACAATAATACAAACTGATAATGATACATACATGAAAAAATTACTAGGAAATATTTTTTTTTGTATTGGCATAAAACTATACAAAATGTCTAATTAATTCTCATACCCTTGGAGTGAGCTCGACAGGGGTGGCACGTATTGTTCGACCACCAAACACAATTTCTTCCGTTCTTGATGAGTTGTTAATATGATCCATCTGTCGAAAAATTAAAGTGTAAGATCAAGATTCTTAGTATATTATCAAATATCCGAAGCAAAAATCTATCCAAGAAAAAATTAACGGATAATTCGGTTGAGCTCAATGATTCAAGATTTGGGAACATCCTCATTTGTTCACTAAAATTGGGGTTCGAGTAATTACATTTTCAGAAGACATGTTTTCAAGAAAAGGATTAGTGTGTGTAGGATTCCACATGACATACTTCATTGCCATTCCTAAATAGCTCAAAGAATAACTCTCAGATAGAGCATTAATGTTCCCCAATTATTGGCATAAACTGCTTGCATTAGCAAGTATTGTTATTGCATTCATAAGAAGGCTAAGGCCTAAGCTGCTATAGTTAGTAGAATCTTTATTGATGTGATTGTAAGGCTATGTTCTCTATATTTTATTTTTGTTGATATTTATAGTTGATTGTTGATTTTTGTTGAATTTTGTTAATTTTACTGATTTTTGTTGATTTGATTTTCAGATGATAGAGTTTTTGCTAATATTTGCTGATTTTAATGATTTTTGTTGATTTTACTGATTTTTGTTTAATTTGTTGATTTTCACTGATTCAACTGATTTTGTTTCGTTAATGTATAGTAATGTTCCTTACCACTTCAAGCATGATTAATATGAAGCACAAAGATTATTAATGACTGATGTTTCTTATAACACTAGCTACTGGTTACTGACAATGAATGCTAGTCATATATATGCTACTTCCTATGATCCAGTTCATAATATATAATTGGTCTTACATATAATTGTGACAGGTAGGTGATGATGTGGGATGATAACTATGATAGAAAATGGCATGAAGTCATTGTTAAATGGCATTCTACTGAATTGGCATGTATATATTCAATTGAAAGTAATATAAAGAAAATTTGGTAACTTTAGCGACCTTAATTAGAAATAACATCGATAGGGTAAGAAATATAGTATGTGAATGATATTAAAAGTAAATCTTTCTTAGATATAATTATAAACAAACACACTCGAATAATAGAGCATAGAAATTTGAAACAACCTATAGATAGATCTAGTTTGTTATAGTTCGTTATAAAGCGTAAACTGAGATATAATAACAAACAACTTCATATAGTTTGCCAAATATGCCAATCATCGCCGCAACAACAAAATACGCAGTAGTTAAAGTAGTTTTCCATTTTAGCTTAGACAAGAAGAAGATTATCTAAATGCGTTGTAGTAACTACTTAACAATAATAGAACTCATAGGTAGTAGTAGAATTACACTTAAACATTAACAAGCCATTAGCCACGCATGTATGCATCAAAGGTCCAAATATTATTTGGCAAGCATAAAATTTTGTCGACTATAAAGGGATTCAAGTACCTTAGTTTGCAAACAATTAGATGACTATTTGCTGAGTTTTCAAAGTCAAGTTGCCCTGCATTCAGTGGCAAAATAATAAGATAATAGTACTGAATGTTTGAAATGTGCATTGCATGCAAAAAGATGACAACAGTCTTTATCATACGAACATTTCAATTCAAAGCAACAAGAACCTGTAACAGTTACCAATATTTTGTAGTGTATCAAAACTTTTCAACGAGTTAATAATAGTGACAATACCATGAATATTTTGTTAGAAGCAAATTTATTGTACTATACACTTCAAATAGTAAGAAGGAACAGGTAAATAGTCTACACTCTATAACATCTATAAAATGTTGAAAACTTTATAATAATAACACTGGGAATGACAAAACAAGATATTTTGCTTTACAAGAGGAAGAAGCGATCATAAACCTCTTAAGGTCATGACTCCTAATACTATAGTAATTGCTTTAAAGCACGTGACAACATCAAGCTTCTACCATTTAGCAACAAGTTAGTAAACGATTCTGACATATAAATTTGGACCAGATAAAAAAAAAAAATGGGTACCCTAAATAGTATCTTCAATATTTTCAAAACATCTTTTAATTATTTAAATGATAAGGAGAGGACATCAATGTTATTGGTCGTCTACTTCAAAGAAGCAATTTATTAATTTGAATGTAGAAATTTAAAATCAATGCAAATAAGGGATACAAATAAAGAGTTTTGATAGTCAAAGTTTTGATGGTCACTGGCTTAAATAAATCTTTTCTGGAAGGGAAAGAGAACTACGATTATCTTACATACAATAAAATTTTAAAGTTAAACATAAACACAAATGATAAATACACATAGCTATTAATAAATGTTAGCCGATCAAATAATGTATGAGACACACTTGATTAAATAATTTATTTGTTCAAGTTAAATGTTGAACGTTACTCCATGCAAACTATCACGTCCATAACTCCACATAAAATCATCATATACCATGAATTGATGCAAAATACCATAATTTGTTTTCAAAGTAGATCTCTTGCAAACCAAAGTAAAAATGATATTCATGGCCAAATTTTGCACACTTGTTTAATGAATAATATGATCGATCAAATCATCAAAACCATCATATCGCCCCTATAAAATCAATTGAAGGGATTGACCAAGTAATAAAGCATAGGCAAAACATATATTTTCCACCAGGAAAATTTTACAATGTCCGCTTCTTAGTGGTGGCCACCGCAACTTCTAATATACACCGTTAGAGCTAACTGAACTAATCTTATGCGTTCATTTTCTATTATCAATCATAAGTTTGGTTGAAACTAAAAACACTTTGGGTTCAACCAAAGCAATAATTATGATTTTTTTTGACTTTGATTACAACTAAAAGCAGTTTGGTTTTGACCAAACCAATAATATTTCCACGGCCATCATTTAGCGGTGGCCGTGGAATAATTACCCTTTTCCACCATGGTGAAAGTGATTTGATAGAAACAAAAGCAAACATGATACTCAAGCCTAAATTTTCCACACTTCTTGAACAAACTATAATCAAACCATCATATACGTCCACTTTTTAAATCGATTAAAATGATTTAAAATACTTAAACAAGACAAGAATAATTTTTTTTGCTATAGTGAAATTGATTTGACATAAAACCCAAGAAAAACAATTTTCAAGGCCAATTTTCGCACAATTGTTGAATGAAATTTGATCAAACCACATATACACATCCCTCTTTCAAAATTGTATGAAGAGATCTAAAAGAAGTAAAACAAAATTTTCCATGGCGAGAAAGAATTGATAGAAATCCTAGGCCAACATGACTGTAGAGACCAAATTTTGCAAGGCCGGTAGAATTGCAGTCCACAGAGGTTAAGACGTATGCAACCTTACTCCTCTCATAGACTTTTTAAAAAAGAGCAAAAATCCATTCAAATCGAGTCAATCACCACACCATCATCACCAGATGCAACTGTAAAACTAGATCAAAAACATTAAAATAAAAGCAAAAAGTCAAAGTAAAGTCCAAAGAGTTCAGTATGTATGCAACCTTGCCCCATCACCACCAAATTAAACGCAACTGCAAAACTAGATCAAAAACATTAAAATAAGAGCAAAAGCCAATCAACACAAGTCGATTAGACATCCTAAAAGAAAAGCATAAGGTTTGAGATTTCTACACATAGATCAAATCAACAAGAAACCTAAACACAAATAACCCATATCGAAAACCCATACAAAATAATTTTTAACAAGAAATATACGTCATACCGGTAAGATCAATAACCATCAAATAAAAATTTGATCTGAAAACTCATATGAAAGCACGTGGAATGGACCATGCTATGAACAAATTAAAAACAAAAACAAGGATTATAACAATGCTTAAACTAAATTCTAAAGAAAGAACCTTTTTTTTTTTTTTTTTTACTTTGTAATAAGTGGAGAGAGACAACCTTCAAAATCCTCTGTATCTCCTGTTATCTTTTCTGATCTCTGTTCACACAAAAACTTGCCTTTCACTTGAGCAAATTATATGAATGAATAAGGGGATATTTATAAGCAGATGGAGTCAAATAGGGTTGATGGGCAACATGAAAAATTAGGGTTTATTTTCATATCAGAATTGAAATCTTATACTATTACTCTACCAAATGTAGCCGATTTTGCAAAGTATGCATAGTGTGAAGCAACAAAAAAAAGAAAAAAATAAAACTGAAATGGAAGAAAATCATAAATACAACAAAAAGAAACTGTAGCTAATATGAATGCAACAAAGCAAATCTCTCGTGTGACTTGAGGTTTTGGGGCCCCAGCCCCCTCTTTTGAGGTTGACTCTATTCCTTTCTGCCATGAATGGAGAAATCACCCTTTCTCTCTATATTTTTTGTTGGGCCTTTGGGTTTCCCTCTGTTTAATTTTTGCCCATTGATTTTTTTTTCTCTGAACTACAAAATACCCCACACACGCCTCTAAAAATTAAAGCATATTGATGTCACGTGCTGCCCTTTTCAATGAGATTTGGGAGGGTAGCAATAGCCAGTATGGATTTCTTTCTAATTCATATCTTATATACTGTTTCAATCAGTCATGCTTGATGTTTGGATTTCTTTATGGTTTGGTTTTCTTTAAACATTACAGTGACAACTTTTCTGCTCAATTTATACTCGACTTAACTTAAAAAATGACACTAGTTAGGAGTTGCGTTTTAAAATAATATAAAAAAATTAAAGAACTTATGTGTCAACGTAAGGGTTTATAAGCAATATTTTCAAAGTCCTTGTCAACAATTTTTCAACTTCGCCCTATAGTAATTACACAATTGCTAGTGTGCATTGTGGTTATCATAGTTAGAATAATAGATACGTCAGTTTAAGAGTATACTAACGATAACTTCTCCGTAAAGAAAAGTCGTGTGCTTCATAATTAAACTTTCTATCTTACCTTCGGCATAAATAGTTAATTACGAGTAAGTTTCTTCATGCATTAGTAATTGGTAATAATTTTAAATGGTCGTTTTAAATCGATCGGCTTAGTTTTTAGAAATTATAAATATAGTTGTATATTTTTTTTTATTTGACTTATAAGTATATATGATTAAGGTTATCATTTTTAGTCGTTAACTATAGAACCCCGAGTTTATTGAAAGCCTTACTAAATAGGTCATGATGGTAAATCCGCTTAATAGTGTGAAATTTTCAATTACCCGGATGTTAATATATATGCATTATGTACCTCATTATGATTTTACGTACATTTACATATCATAAACCAATAAACTTCATATACTATGCTAGATATTTTTTTTTCTCTTATGATTGAAATGTAAGAAGTAATTTTATTTGGTAGGTTTTTTGAATTTAGTGGCAAGATTGCATACACTTCGAGCTTAACTTAAATTTAAATTTGTTAGTTATTTAATTTCATATTGATTTTTTTTTTTTTTTTTTGATCTTCAATCATAAAGTATTCAATATTATAAAAGTCTATTAATTTGTCTTATGTGTACTTGATTAAAGTAGTTAAACTTAATAATTTTACGTATTATACGACTTGCCATGACGATAAATTTACTTGTAATGAATACAATATATTTTATTTTACTAGAAGAAAAGAAAGAAAGAAAAAAGACGATAAAAGCATATTTCAACGTCTTTGATTGTAGTAATTTAATTTAATATTAACAGTGATTGTTTTTGTTTTTGTTTATGTTTTGCTTAGTAGTAATTGTAAGCATTACTCATGAACTTGATTAAGTTACTCTATATGTGTACTTTTCTTGTGTGGGACTATTGGAAACAACATTTTATTAGTTAGAGGTAAGGTTTTGCACATTTAAACCTCGATAAGCACTATTCCCAACAAGATCATTCTAGGTGGTGGTTGTTTTTTAGAGTGTGATGGCAATCATATGTTGATTTGTTGCCTATATATCTAGATTGCAAGTTCTTTGAATGTATACTTTTATGTAAATTAATAATAGCAGTAAATCTGTATGGATTTTCAAATCATACAGGATTCGTTGCTATAATTGCATGAGGCATAGACATATGGCTGAGCTGGGCATGTTCGATCTTTTCAACTTATTTTGACGGAATCGAAACTAAACTGATTAAAATTAAATTTGACTTAGAACTGAATTTAACTGAACTTATTTGAACTGAATTGAATGACTACTAAAATGTGAGAGAAAAAATAAGTTGTAGGAACAAAACTGAACTGAACTGAACTTATCTGAACTAAACTGTACTGAAACCTATCAAAATAAGTTGAAAAGAACCCATTAGATACACTAATCATCCATTATTTTAAAACTACACAAATAAAATATGCGTACTATTGATTAACTTGGGAAATTATGCCAATATTCCCAACTATGCCGAACAAAAAAAAAAAAAAAAATACTCCAAACTTTCGAAATGAATATCAATATTCCCTACTATTACCGCGTCAAATAAAAATGCACTCAATCACCGAATTTCATTAAAACTTGCCGGAAAATAATTTATTGCCGAAAAGTGTATTTTAATTCATTAATACGTATGCATTTTTCTTATTACGAATAATATCATGAACTCTTATCTTGGGTGATGTATATACCATAGACCCCTCCAGTGACCAAGATGCCACTGACCTTTTTTTTTTTTTTCAATATACTTTATCATATTTGTCTAAAAAAAAGAATGTTAAAAACCAAATGAAAAACAAGAGAACAAATTTTACGGGTTTATTGAATCGAATCTGGGACCTAATGTACCCAGGGCCTCAGTCTCAACCACTAGGCCAAGACCTCATCGGCATAGTTCATGATATTATATGCAACATTTCAATTTGTGTTATTAGGTGTTCGATCGCACATATTGTGTCATTCAGAGCAAATTTATGAAATTTATAAAATAAAAATTATGGCATGTACGACTACCTAATACTCATATAGATGCATTTTTTGGTGCCTATAATGAGATACATAACTATATGTAAAAAAATTTACATACTACCTAATACTCACAGATACCGTTTAAAAGCATCAAATGTATCACCTAAGCACGTTGTTTACTAAGCATAATAAATAAAAAGAATAAAAAAACACTAAAGTCACTGAAAAAATTGTCAATTTGAAAATTCAAAGTATACAACTATAACGATAAATAAATTCAACTGTAATTAACTAAATCATATATCTACAGGGAGTTGAATTTTTTTTAAAAACCAAAGACTGGAAATTGAAAAATAAGAAAAAGTAACAAAACCCAACCAATGTGTTGTTGGGCTTGGGCTGCCGTTACCGTGGCGAGGACTCAATATGACTAGCCCAATTAGCTCCTCTAAAGACCAAGTAAACCCGCCAGTGGGGGGGAAAATAAAAAAGTTTGAAAGCCCAACAACAACAACATTTGCAAGCCCAAACAATATTGCACTAGTGAATTTGAACTCCTCATTACCTGATACCTTACTACCATAACTACATCCAATCTCCAACGAAGCCAACCACCACACCTNACCCACCAAGAGAGACCACCAACTCCTCACCAAACATGATGTTGGCCTTCCTATATATATACAATAAGTCGAGTTTCTAAGTCTGTACATTTTAGAGCATCCATTTTTACAGCAAGATCTATTAGAAGCTGGTTGCATTTAGCAAACAATCAAATCGAATAAAAAAAAACATGGCAGGCGAGAAGCAGCAAAATGGCGAAGTCAATTTCAAGCACCAAGAAGTTGGACACAAGAGTCTTCTACAAAGTGATGCTCTTTACCAGGTGCCTAGCTATTTTTTCTCCCCTTACCCTTGTTTTTCTTTTTCCTTCTTTGGGCAACATGACATTTTTTTTTTTTTAATCGGAAATTTGCAGTATATACTGGAGACGAGTGTTTATCCTAGAGAACCGGAGTCTATGAAAGAGCTTCGCGAGATTACAGCAAAGCACCCATGGTATATAAGTGCATTCATATAAATATTTCACGTCAAAAACTTGTATGGACCTCATTTGCATAACACATTTTTTGGGAAAGTATCGCCTATTCTCCAAACAAAAGTCACCCTTTTTTTTTCTTTTTTTTTTTTTAAAAGTGAAAGTCATCCCTGTTGTGTAGAAAAATCACTATGGTATATAATTAGGTTGGTCATGTAAGACTTACCCATATTTCAATATGTCTACCTAGTGGTGGGATTCATACTGGAAAATTTATTGTTGTTGTCTTTAAATGATCTTATATCTATTTTGCAAATGACAGGAATATCATGACAAGTTCAGCTGATGAAGGGCAGTTCTTAAACATGTTGATCAAGCTCATCAATGCCAAGAACACCATGGAGATTGGTGTCTACACTGGCTACTCCCTCCTAGCTACCGCCCTTGCCCTCCCTGAAGATGGCAAGGTATAGTTCTATTTCAAGTTTTTTGGGATAATAGGATTGACAGATAAATGATGAAAAGATTAAACTGGCATCATTTGATGTATGAATTAATTGCAACATTAGATTTTGGCCATGGACATCAACCGGGAAAACTATGAAATTGGCCTTCCAATCATTAAGAAAGCAGGGGTTGCTCACAAGATTGAATTCAAGGAAGGCCCTGCTTTGCCTGTTCTTGATCAGATGGTGGAAGATGTAAGTTAAACACTCCATTATCCCACTAGTTTTTCCATCTTGCTTAATAGATAAAGTTTTGCATAAAAGAGATGACATGTCCTAATTAAACAAGGGTTAATATGCTCACTTCAATTGCATGGTACAAGTTTAAGTATTGAGTTCAATCGCAGTATTCCCCTCACTTAGAAAGGAAATGATGCCAGAAAGTAAATGGACTTACGCCTTATACATTCATTGTTTATATTGCACTTAGTTGAATCATGTTCAGTTCAACAACTATGAGTAACTATTTCTCTCATAAATCAATTTCTATCCAGTTTGGTTCACTTTAGTGCCTTCCTTTCAAGTTAAAATGAATAAAGCATTCACATTCATTTTAGTTCAATGCCATTGAGTTGAGATGAATAGAACCTTGCTTCTAAATTGTAGGAGCTTCAAGCCTTTAATAATTCATATTGTGCAAGCCAATATTTTCAATTTTTCATACTTTTTGACTGTAAAGTTAATGCTTTTGACGGTCTTAATATAATTGGACTATAGAAAACCCTTCTTTGTAGGATAAAAGCGACTATTTGTACAAGCTAAGAGGATAATATACCCAAAAAAAGAGTTGGGCAAGATTGGGTAGGTCATAGGAAAAGTGATGATTTAATCTTACCAAACTTTTTTGATGACCAAAACTTCATTCAACTTCCCCATTGCAGGTGAAAAACCATGGAACGTATGATTTCATATTTGTGGATGCTGACAAGGACAACTATATAAACTACCACAAGAGGCTTATTGAGCTAATCAAGATTGGTGGGTTGATTGGGTACGACAACACCCTATGGAGTGGTTCGGTAGTGGCCCCACCAGATGCCCCACTTAGGAAGTATGTAAGATATTACAAGGACTTTGTGTTGGACCTCAACAAAGCCCTAGCCGCTGATTCGAGGATCGAGATCTGCCAACTTCCTGTTGGTGATGGCATTACCCTATGCCGCCGCATCAGCTAATTACTGCTCTTGGGTTAAGTAACTGTGTGTGTTGATTGGCAAAAGGCAATTATGTTATGCAATTAAGCTTTTCTTCTGTCACTTTTTATTTTTAAGTTTGATTTTCATCTTTGGGTAGGGAAAGTGGTGGAAAATTATGGGTTTGTATTTATGTGTAATTTTATTTTAACTCGTTTAAGAAATGTCTTAGAACTTCTAATGACATTCTCTCAAAAAAAAAAAAAAAAAAAACTTCTAATGACATAATCCCTTAATATTGTTATAAAATTTATTTATATTGAAACCCCTTCTATAGAAGGAGATGACGAACGGGGATGACAATGTATTGGATATGGATCGGATAGTGGCATATCCATATCCGTATCGATTTATTTTACCTCAATCGATATTCATTCATTCATATCCATTTACCCAAAATTCCATTCATCCATATCCATATCCAATAGATAAAGCGGATAAATAAATATCTATTAGACATCTAATCAATTTGAAATTTTATGCATACCGACTCATTTTTCAAAATTTTATCCTTGACATTATGAAAATCAACTTGAAAGTAATAAAAAAATTCTCGATAATATTACGTATAAAAGATTAAAATCAATTCATGAATGTTGTCAGAAAGTAGAAATGTAATCTCCTTATAAATGTGACCTTAATTATGTTTTTTTTTTTTTTTTGTATTTTATTAAGCATTACATTTTTAAATGGATATAGAGACCTGTGAGTGGATAAATGGAAAACATATCGCAATCTATATCTGACCCGCTAATGGATAATAAATCGTCATTCATATCCGACCCGCTAATCGTCTCTCTCTCTCTC
>BSSO01001023.1:0-26575 GCA_030267885.1 Mesembryanthemum crystallinum
CGGGCACAGACTAGTTTTATGAATTTGTAATTAGTTGAGTTGGTAAGGGAGGAAATTACAAACCAATTGGTCTATGGTTCAAGTCCAAGTTGGCACATATTTCTATTGATTTTTTTATTGTTTTTTTGGACTTCAATTACGGTGATTAATAAAATTTCATATACCAAAAAAAAAAAAAAAAAGTTCTCTTTAGGGGCCTCATATGTTTACTTCGCCCTAGGGCCCACGAAAGGTCAGGAACGGCCCTGCACCTATTCATACCTTATCTTGTTGGAGAATCTAAGGTGGCAGTTGTTGATAGAAGCTTGCAGGCCAGAGAAACAGTTGTACAACTCATTAAGGATAATTTGTTGAGAGCACATAATAGAATGAATCAACAAGCTAATAAGCATATGAGGGACAAGGAGTTTGAGGTTGGGGATTTTGCCTACTTAAATCTGCAACCATATAAGCACAAAGTATAGAGAGAAGACCATATTAGAAATTGGCTAAGAAGTTCTTTGGACCATACAAGATTACTGAGAGAGTTGGCAAGGTTGCATATAAACTCTGCCTACCACCTCGAAAATTTAATGTTTTTTGATGCCTTGTATGTGGGGATGTATTATGTTTTGTTTGAGAACTTGACAGGTGTGATTAGATCACGCTCTATTTTTTTACATTCAATAAAAATTAGGGCATAACTCACCTTTGCACCAAAAAAAAAAAAAAAAATAGAAAAGAACTTCCTTCCATACTTTTAATTCTAAAAGTAAATCAAGAACATGTCAGAATGCTAAAATTTCAAAAGGTTTCAACCTTACTTTTTTTTTTTTTCAATTGGAATTTAATTGTTATGATTTATTTGGCAATTTTCAGGTATATCATAACTTTTTGGGGACTTAGGCGGCTGCCTAAATGGCCAAGAGAAAGGCATGGTCCTACCTAGCTAAGTAGCTATCATATTTACTCAAATAAAAGAAGTAAAAGTGGGGAGTTTAAATGGTATGCTCTCATACCTCCAACCTTGAAATTGGGGGTTCGAGTTTTATTACCTTTCATTTCTATATATGGTTTAAAGGCTCATATTGGGTATTAGAGCTCGGCTTCTTTGCCTTTAAAAAAGAAAAAATACATAACTGTGTAAGTTGTACCTGTAATCCTAAAAAGAAAAGAAAGAAAGGGAAAAAAAAAGCCATACATTACATTTACATCTTATTGTGTCAGAAGCATCAGAATATAATCACAACAAGGGTTCGAAACTTATATCTAACTTATCTACTACCAAACTGAAATATGTAGCCTATGGCTCCTTGCGAGTTATACATAATTTTTGGTCATAATGAGTGGCCAATATCTGTTTTTCACTACAATTTGTTTTCAAAGTACTGAATAATACTCCCTCCGTTTCACTAAAATCTTGACGCACCGACTTTTTAAAGTCAAAGTTTGAAAACTTTGACCATTAATATATGAAAAAGTATAATGATTTTCAAAGTAAAAATAATATTTTTGGATTCATTTTAAATAATATTTTCAAAATATCAAATTTTTATAAATTTTCGAGTTTATATAAATACAATTATTCATGGTCAAAGTGTCGTCTTGAATACCGTGCAAAGTTAGAGCGTCAAGATTTTAGTAATGGAGGGAGTACTCTATAAATACACAAATCACTTTCATGTAACAACGCATTAAAAGCACTTTGAAAGCTCTACTCATTTCTTCTATAAATCTGCCTTAAAAACCATATTTCTCTAATGTGCAAACAAGAAACTAAAAACACGAAGAAAAATTTGTAAAAATGAGCATACTCATACTTGTTCTATGCCTTTCGCTCTTGTCTATATTAGCCTACACAATCATGCTCATTTCTACCACTACAACTCAATTTATGGCCATAATAAGCTCCTCTCGATCATCAACGTCAACAATTTCACACCATACGATTTTGGGCACTTCCTATCGTACCAAGAGCGTCGGTGTTGGAGAGAGAAAATCAGAAGAGAATACGATGAGGACATCGTCAAATGATGATGTGGAATGTGCGGTGTGCTTGTGCAAGATTGAAGAAGGGGAGGTGATAAGGGAGCTGAGATGTTGTCATCTCTTTCATAAGTCATGCCTTGATGCCTGGTGTGTCACCCGGTTCGGCGCTAGGTGCCCCTTGTGTCGGGGCTCGTTGGCTCGACAGGCGGCGGCGGCAGCGGCGGCAGAGGATGATCAAGGAAGTTATGAGATGTTGTTCTTTGAGTACTGTTCTTCTACCTCAAGGCAGGAAGACAACTGGTGGCTAAGATAAGATATTACTATTTGGAAAATTTTACGGGTGTATGTACCACTAAAAATAACGGCCATTGAAACTTTTAATCTACTATAAAAATATATAATCCCATTTTTCATTATGATCATTTTAAGTAGTATTTTATAAGTATTTGGAAAAAAATGTAATAATTTTAATATAATTTAGTATCTTATATTTGATTTGTTTCTACGTTTTTTAACACTTCGATATACTTTCAAATCTAATAGTAATTAAATCATGAACATGTCATAATGCTCAAATTGATGATAGATATATTTATAATAGATTAAAAGTTTCAATGGCCACCATTTAATGGTAATTGCCAGTTCTATGAATAGTTTTCGGCTATTTTAGAATAAATTGTATGTAGTAAATTGTACTACTTAAATATGTCCATGCCATGCACGAAGCATTATAACGAATAAAATAATTTCTAGTTAAATTGTATGTAGTTTATTATTTTTGAACTCTTTTTCTATTATTACAATAAGGAATTAATTTCTTTTTGAATCTTATATTATATATGGTGCTTGCCCCTCTTCCACGTTTGGAATTAAAATAAAAGATAGATGAAAAAAATAATGATGCTAAATCTTTTACAATCAAAACCATGACAACACAAATAGAGACTACGTGGCCACTTTCTATAAAAGGTTAGAGTAGGGTGGAGTATACAAACATGAACGCAGTGGATTAGCTATATTATTATTGGAGTAGTTGATCACATGCGAATCTATAGATTTAAGACAAAAATGTACTCTACTCTTCTTTTAGTAAATGTAAGAAACTTGTAATTTCACTCGAAACTACGAAACCACTTTCAAAAAAGAAAAAAAAAAAAATGATTGCAAAAGAAAGGAAAAATAAAAAAAAAAATGCCTAATGATATTTGTCTTCTCAGAAGACATTTAATTTTGTCTTCTGTAATATACTTTTTGCAAGTTATAGTAAGAATACCGATAGTTAGATGCCCATTAATCATATATACCATTCCCCCTTTAATTTTACTAATCAACTTATTAAGCCCATTGTTGATAGGATATTTTGAAAGATTGTTGCACTATCTTGGACGTTTGAAAATAACATATGTAAACATATTTTCAGTGTTAAATAAAAATAACATTGCAATGGATCATTGGAAACTAAATTGTTCGTACCAGTTTTGAGTCCACTGTTCGACGCCTGGGGAAGGCCCCCGAAGGGGCTGTTCCCAGGGAGCAATCTCTTCATGCTTGAGGGAGAGGTTCAAGTTCAAAGGGAGGCGTCTATAGGGCGCTTCAATGGTGATTAATCAAGCAAGCCACGTGTTTGGGCTTGAGAGGAGGTTTGTTAGGTTCAAGCCCAAACATGTCGTTGGGCGCTGGCAAGCCCTGATGACCGGGCATGTCCGGGAGCTGGCATCAGGGCCGGCCCTGGGGGTAGGCCAGGGGGGTCGACCGCCTAGGGTCCAAGCCGGGAGAGGGCCCAAAAAAATGAAAAATTACTAAGTTTTATCGTTGGTATAAAGAATAAATGTATTATCTTGTAATTATTTTTAATAACTTGTAAGGGAGGAAATCACTAACCATTGGATCCATGGTTCAAGTCCTAGTTGGCGCATATTTTTTTACGAAAATTCTGTTGATTTTTTTTAAAGGTTTTTGGACTTGAGTAAATTTATAAAAATTATTGGTGATTAATAAAATTCATATATATAAAAAAAAAAACTTTTAGGGGCCCTTATATTTACTTCGCCCTAGGGCCCACGAAAGGTCAGGAACGGCCCTGATGCCCGGGCATGGCCGGGCGCTACCGAGCGCTGATCCTTGTAGTAAAAAAAATAAAATCTTTTATTACATAGACATTAACTTTACTCCAACTCGTAAATTTTTTACTACAGAAGACAATACTAGATGTCTTTTGAGAATACATGTATCATTACCCAAAAAAATACTGCCTTCTAAATGGGGTGCATTTTAGTTTATAAAATATAACTAAGATTGTGTTCATTTCCCTTTCAAACAAAGAAAAAAAAAAGAGAGAGATTGTGTTCATTTCGTTGTTTAATTCAATTCATACTCTCATTTCATCTCTCACATATTACTATTTATTTAAATCTCATTCAATTCAATTCAACACACATGATCTATTGAAATGAGCACACCCTAGTGGTGTGCAATGTGTATAGCATTTCACAAAATATCATATCATCAGTTTGATAGCGGACTATACTGATACACTGGTACTGGTAACCCAAAAATAGGTACTAACAACCCAAAAACTAGCTAGTATCACTTTTTTTCTCACCTACTACAACTTCAGTACTGTTTTTACTTATACAGTACTATTTTTTATTTGCCCAATACTCACCTGATATATCAAGCGGTCTGCTGATAGAAGACGGACTAATAGCATTTTATGAAAAGTCAAACCTTACCAAGGCTATATAATGAAAGTAGAGAAAATTAAAGATAAATAATTTATAAATAAAATAAAATAAGAATATTTGAAACTTGATTTAGGATTCACTCTGACCACCTCAGTTGAATAACACTAAATTCGATCTAAACTTATAAATTAAACTTTTTTCTTTTTCCTGCTTGACCTGTAATGCTTTATATATAACTCATTAAATAAAACATTCATAAACCTTCACATTGGGAGCATTTAACGTGATAAGCTATTAAATAAATTGAATTGAATTGAATTAAACTAAACTAAATTGAACTAATTACTAAACTATACCAAAATTAAGATAATGAGAACGTAGCCTTGTTAGAGTTGAACCTCCTATATTGCAAATTAATCCCTTTAATCAAACTAAAACTATAACCTTTATTGAATTTCGTACCTCACTCAATAGGCGAATTGAATTTGACAACGAGTTATAAACCTTGTGGGTAATGCAACTTACAGTTGATACATCTGTAGGATTTTCTCACATTGAGGATGTGATATTAGGAAATGACTACGTTCGTTCAACTAGGGACGACCATAACCCTAATTTGCCTATTTATGAACTTTATGTCTCAGTAGCTCATCATCAACTACAACAAGAGTGTTGGGTATCTATACATAAATATATATAACCCCATACTCTATAAGACAACAAATAAGCTCAGTGAACCTCAACTTTATTAGATACTTTATTTTGGGTTAAACCGTATGTTGTAGAAATAAAGGAACTACATGTTTTTGCACCAAAAAAGGAACTACATGTTTTGGAAATAAAAGAAGGCTTGTTAGCATAATCCATGCCCATGATATGGGAAGGAATTTATATGGAGACATGACACATATACACTATACTTAAATATTACACCTTTCAACTCGAAATAACTGTCGTTTAAGGTTAATGTGCATATAATCTATAGATAGTTAAAACAATTTGACTCCACTATCCTTAGTTTAATTGAAACTAGGTGCATTGGAAAGTGAAATTAGTAATAAACCACAAGGGTATATTAGGAAAAAAAACAATAAATCTTGAAACAAAAAAAAAAAACTAAAACAACAATTATTTTGAAACTGAGTGAGTACACATGAACATTACACATGCACGTTACGCAAACAACCCGTTTTATATGAGTAGTAGGGGAAACGTGTACTATGCCTACATCATATTTCAACTCATTTTCACAAAATCAAGGAAAATGACATAACCCATGGAAATACACCCTTCATACTTGATAGCCACAAGGTTATGTGTTGCAATCCTGATTAGATGTTAATTGGCATTATTTCCATGAATTTCAAAATATAGGACCTATTGATTTTTTCATGGTCTTTGAGACCAAACTTTGACCAATAGGTTTTCTTCTGTTAAGTTAGCAAAAATCATAAAAAATATAATCATATGAAAGTACTTTAAAAGATGAATATGATGATATGATTTTCAATATAGGTCATGTAGACCCTTAACATTGTAAGTTTCGGCCACACAGGCCCCGGACAATAAGAATGGGTCATATAATAAACCCCTACCGTTGTACATTTGGCCATATAGGCCATTGGGTAATCGGAAATTAGGAAAGTGATTTACACAATCCGATTATGCAAAAGTGGGAAAAGAAATGAATTTAGCTAAATTTTGCATTTAACATTAATATAACTAGCACTAAAATATTTTCTTCTTATTTATAACTAGCTTAATATAATTTTACAAGTGCTTTCAATTAATATAACTAGCTTTAATTTTGTAAGTGCATTCAATTAATGAATTGATCTTTCCGTCAAAAAAAAAAAAAAAAATAGCACTAAAAGATTTTTGCTTGACAATTTTGCATTTTGTTTTTTGCTAAGTTATTTCTTCTAGTTCTTCAAATTAATTTTCATTTCCTTGTTCCTCTACAAAGGAAATGAGGAGTAATAGATCATTGAGATCATTTTTTAAAGAGGAATATACGATACAACATATTCATACTAGTAACACATAGTAGTTCAAATTAGCAGATACTAAGGGTAACCTTATTTTAGTGTACTATTGTCGAAGATCAAACATGATTTTAAGATATGACTCATCGTTCTGTAGTCTAATTTTATTTAAATAATATGACAACATGTAGTAATAAGCTCTAGGCTTCGCACAAAATTTAGGTTAAGATAGTCATTTAAAGAGCATTAATCATCCTAATATGCTGAAAAGTGAGAGGGGAAGGGAAAAGAAAGAAAAATAAATGAAAAAGGGGAAAGAGAAAATTTGATTTTAAGAGTGTGAATGTACTTTTCAGTCCTTAGTAATCTACACAAAATTTTAACGTTGGGGGTTTATATGACCCATTTTTAACATCAGGGATCTGTGTGGTCGAAACCTATAACCTTAAGGGTCTATATGACCTTTATTGTATACTAATTTTTTGTGTTGTGAATCAAACTAATTTCTAACAAAATTATTGATCAAAATTTACAAAGTTTAACTATTAAAAAGCGTGAAAGCGTTGTACTATAAAACAGAGGGAATAACATCTTAACATTACCTTCGAGGAGTATTAAATTGAATAAGACTATTGCTTTGAATCGATAATACTATATGGCATACCTACCTAAGATGTTCAAGAAATATCACGTTATCTATTACTTTGGTGACCAAGTATTAATATCGATGGTGAGTAGACCACAATGGCACAATATGTCATCCACACACCAAATGAACGTCCACATAACATGATCACATCAAATGAGCATCTACGTGACATCCTCACATAATCCATTCCACATATAAAATACAAGTGCAATTAAACCGTAATAACCCATACCCAAGATTGACCCTACCCTACCCAATGCGTGATTGGGACTTCTAAACATACGTGCGTCGTCTCAACTTTTAAGCCTTCTTATTCTTTAGTACAAGAAGCGAAAACAACGAATAAAAATAAAAATAAAAAAAGTAAAAAGAGCAAGCAAAATTTATGGTTGGCTGCTCATTTTAATATAAATCATTTTCTCGTGTTTTATATGGGCTGCGCAACCAGTGTATTAAATGTACTAGACAACGTAACAGGTGGAGTATATAGACTATAGTGCAAGTGACGTCTTCCTTAGTATTACTCCATCTGTTCATTTTTTAAGGTTATGCATTCCGTTTTGATACGCTCACAATTTAAAGTTGTATTTTCAATTTGAGTAAAAATTTGCGAAAATATTAAAATACCCTTAACTTTTTCTCTCTCATTAAGTTATTATCACCTTTACACCCACTAGTAAAATAAGGATAATGTGGTCATTTCATTTTCTCCTTAAATATTGTACCCAATAATGAGTATCACATTTAATAATGAACAGATGAAGTAGTATTATTCATTGCCAGAAGTGAGTTGCTTGACGTACATTCTTATTAACCAATGTACGTTGTTGAAATTGGAGTCTAATCACAAAGTTGTAGGACAATATTTCGTTCTAAAAATGTTTTCTACTCCGTGTAGTCAACTAGCCGATGTGGTTAATGGAGCCCTCTTTTGCACAGCTGGTACATAATGATTGGTCTAATAGAGTCCTGCCTTTGCATCATAAGATTGTTAGCTTTGGCCTAGCTGCTCAAGCTTGGGATAAGAATGTTTTGGCAATATCTTTAAGAAGAAGAAAAAGCTCTATGCTAGATTAAATGGTGTTCAAAAAAGCCTGTGTGACTTTTCCCTATCTCTAAACATCTTCATGATCTTGATGATATGCTTACTGATGAACTGAACAAACTTCTTGATCAAGAAGAAATTTTTTGGATGATGAAATCTAGATGTGATTGGATTGTTAATGGTGACAGAAATACCACATTTTTCCATAACTCAGTTAAAATTAGGAGACATAGAACTAATATTAATTGTTTAATGGATGATGTTGGTAATGAAATCACCAAACCTGAGGATGTTTCTACTTTGATTGTGGATTTCTTTGCAAAACTCTTTACTACTGAAATGCCTAGTTCTGATCTGCATACTTATGATAGGGCTTCTAGCTCTATTGGATGTATAAATCTTTCTGCTGTCCCCTCCCCCTTAGAGATTAGAAAAGCCCTTTTTGATCTTGGCCCCACCAAAGCACCGGGGCCTGATGGCATCCATGCCATCTTCTATCAGAATAACTGGGACAAAGTTAGCATTGACATCATCTCTTTTGTCCAGAAAGCTTTTCAGGATGCTCACTTCCCTGAAGAGATGAATAAGTTCCTTATTTGTATGTCTTGTTCCTAAGGTGGATAAACCCACTCTAGTCAAACAGTTTTGGCCTATTGGGTTATGTAACACAGTCTACAAGTGTATCACCAAACTGTTGGTCTCTAGACTCAGACATTTCCTTCATGACCTCATCTCTCCCAACCAAAATAGCTTCATTCCTGGTAGAGGATCTGATGTTAGTGTTATTGTAGCTAATGAAATCCTTCACTCAAGGAAACATATCAAGGGCCCAATTGGCTATTTTTCCCTGAAAGGGGACTTAAAAAAAGCCTATGATAGGCTAGAATGCAGTTTTATTAGGAGTTGCCTGAAGTTTTTCAATTTTGATGACCATACCATTAAGTTGATCATGCATTGCATCACTTCCACTACTGGTTCTGTTCTAGTCAATAGTAGTCAAACTGAATGGTTTCAACCAACTAGAGGGATTAGGCAAGGTGACCCCCTTTCACCTTACATTTTCATCCTCTGCATGAAGATGCTTTCTAGGTTAATTCATGAGGCCTATGAACAATCCTCTTGGCAACCTTTCTTAGTGGGGAAAAAGAAAGTTCCCATATCTCACCTTCTCTTTGCTGTCGACTTGATAGTTTTTGGAGAAGCTACCACTGACACCATTGACTGTGTGTTAGATACTCTTGAGCTGTTTTGCGATGCTTCTGGTTAGAGGGTTAATAATGAGAAGAGCACTATCCACTTCTCCCCCAACACCAATCTGAATATAATTGACTATGTTGAGGATGTCATTGGCATCACTGCCAGTAGAGACCTAGGTACTTACCTGGGTTTCCCACTCTCCCCTCTCAGACCTAAGAGAAACAAAGTTGATTTCATTGTAAATAAAGTGAAAAACAAGCTTTCAAGTTGGAAGAATAGGTACCTCACTAAAGCTGGCAGGATATGCCTCATTAATTCCACTTTGAATGCCATTCCTAACTATTATATGCATAGTTTGTTTCTACCTGCATCCGTGCTTGATGATCTTGACAAAATTGTCATTGATTTTTTGTGGGGGGATGAAGAGGGTAAGAAGAAACTCCATTTGATAAGGAAAGACCTTGTTTTCACTCCCAAATCCTTGGGTGGCTTGGGGATTAGGAGCAATAGAATCATGAAGAAAGTTCTCATGGCTAAACTGAACTGGAAATTTCAAAACAACACTGATAATCTTGCCCACCAAGTTCTGAACAGCAAATATGTTGAAAAGAGGAAACAGCCTAGAAAATTCCAGTATGGCTCCCATATCTGGCAAAACTTTGGTAAAGGTTGGGAAATGTTTAAATAGCATAGAGTTTGGGTGTTGGGGGAGGGAAAAGACATTCGTTTCTGGGAGGACAACTGGACTGGCATAGGCCCTCTTAGAGCTCACATCCAGGGTCCTCTCACTAATGCTGAACTCAATATGACTGTGAACCTCTGCATTAGCCATGGGGTTTGGAACTTGAGGCATGTCTCTTTTATGTTGCCTGATCTTGTCTTGAATGCTATCATGTGTGTGCCTATCCCCAATGTTTCTTCTGATGACTTTCCTGTTTGCACTCTTGCTGATGGAAAAAAATACAATTCCGCTTATGCATATGAGTGCTTGATCAAGAAGGATTGTCATGATGTTGATTTATCTTGGATTTGGAAAATTTATACTTTACCAAAAATCCATTTTTTTTATTTGGACTTCTTGGTATGACAAAAATGCACACAAAAATACTTTGTTAAAAAGGGGAATGATGCCTGATGCTTTATGTGATGCCTGCAAATTTAGCAATGAGCATATTCTTCACATTCTTAGAGATTGCAAGGACACTGCTACTATGTGGCATAAATTTGACATTCCTGATACCTTTTTCTGTGCAAATCTCCATGAGTGGCTCCATACCGACCTCAACTCCACAAAAATCATTGACAATCTCCCCTGGCCTACCATCTTCTCTTTTTCTCATTTGGCACTTATGTTAAAAAATGTGTTTGGGAAAGCTTGGGAATATTGAGCTTTTCATCAAAAACCTTTGAAACTTAAACAATCAAAAGCTCAGATTCTTCTTGCTTGGACTTCCCCCCCCCCCCCCCTTCTGGGTGGAAGACTTTTAACTGTGATGCAGCATTTGTAGAAGAAAGCAAGCTCGCTAATACTGCAGGTGTGGTTAGAGATGATCAGCATAATTGGCAACTGGGTTTCTCTAAAAAGATCAGAGCAAGGAATGCATTAACCGTAGAGATACTCGCAATTAGAGAGGCCCTCAAGATCATCAAGGAGAAAAGCCGGTCAAGAATTATCATCATCTCAGACTGCCACAAAGCTGTCCAGCTTATTCAGGAGGCTGACAAACCATCTAGCTATTTAGCTAACATCACTTTGGATTGTAGGGAGCTGATGAGGAGTTTGGAGCAACTGAAGATCTACCCATGCTATAGAGAAGAAAACAACCTTGCTCACTCTCTTGCCCAGAGCACTCTTCAAAACTCTGTTCTTAATGATGTATCTATTCTAGTTGATATCCCTCCTTTCTGTATGATTGTGTACAATGAGGACAAATTGGGTGTCCAACACCCCAGACTTGTTCCTATTTCTAGCTAATCTATTTAATGCCCTTTTCTTGATAAAAAAAAAAAACCTATAATATGTTTCATACTAATACTATTTAGTATGTTTAGGACATTTCTAAGGTTGTTTAGTGAAGATAATCTAATGTAATATTGGGATATATTTTTTTTTTTTTGAGAAAGATATTGTTTATTAATAGTGAGTATTCTAATCCTAGTTGGGTCGGATTAGCAAGGCTGTGCTTCTTAAACAGGCCTCCGCAGTTTACTATGTTCACACATCAAGTGAGATATGAAACATAACTAAGCTAGTTTGACACATTCGTAACCTTAATAGGAATATGACATTGATTGGGCTTGAGAACAATAGCTTTAATTTTTCGATTGAGTTGATTCTTTCACAAGATCAACAATGACCAAAAGGTCTTGACTTTGAATCCTATGAGCCCCTTACTCTAGTTACACAACATTAATGCACAATGTATGATTGACTGTAACAAATAGCTTAAAATTTTTGTTTGAGTTTTCTACCTTAAATCTCTTGTATCCTTTATTTTCATTGTCGTTATTCTTGAACTTATATGATACCTATATAAATGCTTCTGCTACTATCCCAAATTTTTATTAAGTTATATAGAGGTATAAAGGTTTGCCAAAATATACTAAGATATATCGGCGTTTCATAAATTACACTGAGCTATACGATTTTGGAAAGTTGTATGCATTTCATGATTTTGGTGATCAAACCGAGTAAAATATATAATGAGTTGGTATGAACAATGATCCTAAGATGCCAATAGGTTTTAGAAAATGTTGTTTCAACTTTATGTCCATGACCACATCACATTGATATCCTAGTCCTATTAGTTAATACCTCTGTCACTTCTTGTTTCAAGAAAACTGAATGCTAAATGATCTTCACTCCTCAGTGACTTGACTTTTAAGGTCAAAGTGAGGATACAAATTTTAAGTTTAAATAAGGAAAAATTGGGGTGATACACCTAATATTTACCACTTTTTGTGGTGATATACCTAATAAAACTATTTTTGCAGTGAAACACCTAATAAAAAAAATTATCTTGTGCAGATACACCTTGGTTCATTTTACGACCAAATAATAACATGGATTGACCTTTATACCCTTACTTTACTGAATTTTCTTTTCTTGGGAAATATTTTCCCCTATTTCTAATATCAAGAAATGAATAACCCATTTCCTACCAAAATATTGTAATTTTTTTTTTCTTTTCCCTCCAAATTACTCTCCACTTACCCCAAACATTTCAACATCAGTAAAAAAAAAAAAAATTAAATTAAATTAAATTAAAAATTCAAACCCTTACAATTGGACACATGGCCAAATCAATTACAACACAAAGCAATCACACAACAACTTCAATTTTAACATTCAAACCACAAATCCCAAAACCCTCAAATTGGAGTTTGAAACCTTAAATCAAAAATGTTACCAAAGATTGAAATAGGTTGAAACAACAAAATGAAAATTATAAAGGAAAAATTTACCTGATGATGTTGTGAGCCTTGTTAGCTGAAACACCTTTAAATTTAGAGAGAAGATATGAGAGAGGTAGAGAATGAGATGAGAGAGAGAGAGATATTATGAAGATCAGTAAAATGGGGTTTTGAAATGGACGGAAATGAAGGTATTTACAAATTACATTAAGGCAATGGATTATTTATTTACTAATATTAGAAATAGGGGGAAATAATTTAAGGAAAGTAAAATTCAGTTAAGCAAGGGCATATCGGTCTACCCATGTTATTATTTGGCCAAAAATGAACCAAGGGTGTATCTCCACAAAATCTTTTTATTAGGTATTGTACTACAAAAACAATTGTATCCCTACAAAAAGTGGTAAATATTAGGTGTATCCCCGTAATTTTTCCTTTAAATAATTATATGTAAGATGAAAGTAGATAAAATAACATTGAGTAGGTTATAACCTTGAGTGTGAGGTTAATAGTTTAGTTGGTAGTACCGTCTCTAAATTCTCATAAATAGCAAAATTCGACCTCATTTCTCCACTTTGTTGTGGTTTGAAAAGTTTTCCAAGCCATGGAGTAGTATTCACTTAATCAAGCCAACTTGAGCAATCCATTTCAAAAAAGAAAAAAAAAAAGGAAAAAAATGACTAGGACTGTAATTTAAATTTACATTACATAGTGATGACATTACTAAACTAGAAAAATGAGCAGCAAGCTCGTATAAGCAAAGCTTTTTCAATACTTCAAAACTTGAGTTTATATGAACTATAACCACAATATTGTGCACGAATCTAGAATATAAGATACGGTAGAGATCTTCAAATGCAAATTTCTACATCCACATTCTCCTCATAAATACAATGACAAAATGATCTTGGGGATCCTCATATACAACTCAATCATACAATCGCCAACTCACATATGTTCATTGGAGTGTTTTATAACTCCCTAGATCGAGGTGAATTTTCATGTTTTTTTTCTCCATGGCCTATATATCAAGTGCACCGTGATATGGTATGCGACACATCTTGGCCTGAAAAGATAAATGTTTCGGATAGATAAATTAGTTCTTGGTACAACACCTCTCACTGTACACCGAACAACTTGACAGATAATTAATTAGTTTTCTGGATACAGACAACGAAGAACAGTATTTACCATCAGAAGGTTTAATTCGGATTTCAGAGCCTTTTCCAGCAAGCCAATTCAATGTTATGTATATCGGAAGCTTGGCTATGCTGATGAAGGCGAACTCGGCAATTGACAATAATGTGTTCAAATTTGAAATCTCAACGTTTCAATACCAATTGAATAGCATGCCGTTGAGATTGTGTTAAATTCTGCAGTAAACACAAGCCCAAAATATTAATTCCATGTCCAAGTATGAGTACTAATGCAGTAATGCACAATGCATCATTATCGTCCCATATATATAAAATGTAAAAGTCCAGCAAACCTGGCAAAGCTGCTCAAAAAGTGATGTATCACTCTGATAGAACTTCACAAAGAAGTCCACAAGATAATTAGCCAAATTAATCTGCAAGAGTAAATGAACCAGAGAATCAGATGAATAATGACTTAAATATAAAGAAAGTAATGTGGTGTTTACTCGGATGCAATGACTATTACAATAAAATTGAGTAAAGGTCATTTCCATCTAATCACGTAATGATGTTTAAGTTGGTTAAACTTGAGCAATCATGACTGCATTGCCACATTAATCAATTATACTATTTTCATTTTGCTTATATCCCTTCTTTCTTATCCACCACTGCCTTTACTTAATGAATTGACGCATTACCGTAATCACATGTACAGATGTACTCCAAAGTAAACGAGGCCTAATATCATATGAACTAATAATGAAACAAATAGAACCTCATTAAGGGGGTCGATACTGCTGAATAGTTCATCTTCATCGCCATCATTCTGATTCTTTGAAGGTGAACAAAACAAGGTCAGTGAGGGAAAAAAAAAAAAACAGATATTAAATAAGAATATAACCAAGGAAGGTAGAGAGGGAAAATGAGGAGAAACACCTCAAATACTTTTGCCATTGCCGCAAGATCTTCGTGTGCTGGTCGACCAAATGATTTAGTGCTAGCAGCATGTAAGAGATCTTGATCAACATTCACATCTCCAGCTTCAACTTCCTCCCAGTCACTATCTTGCTACAACATTTAAAGTTTTTTTTAACTTTGAGTCCTTGTTAGTTTCATTTATATCAGGAGTATTAATAGACAGCATTACCTCATCATCATGCCCCATCACTTGTTCTTGGATCTCAAGCAGTGTATCAGCCAACAATGCAAATATCTGCATAAAAATGTAAGGGCAGAAAATTCTACCAGTAATTCAATATTCTCCAATCTGAGATGATAATGGTAGGCCATAGATGAGGAATAATAATTAATAACCCACCAATAACATTAGTAGTGTATCTAGACCTGGCAAACCGTACGGTCATGTTGGGTTGAATCGGGTAATTTTGGGTTTCGTATAGGTCAGGTTCAGGATGACTTCTGGGTCAAGTTCATTTTGTAGATTTTACAGGTCTGTAAGGGTTTCAGGTTGAAAAATCTTGTTCGAAACCCAAAAAAACATGTTTGGGTCAGGTTTTGACAGGTTTGGGTGTATGAATGTGTTAGCGCATTAGATGCAAATGCAAATGCACGAACAGTTGAGGATATGAATCTCATCCGTTATTGTTTATTAAGACAATATAAAACCTATCCATTTTTCCAATATTCAGCTCAAAAACTCCAATGTAGTTGCTATTAACAGCAAAATTCAGAAATCAGAATATAGATTCACTATAATTTTGTTATTTGGAAACTTGTATTTGAAATCCTTGAAATGAATTTAAACATGAATGATTGCATAATTGTGGGCTTTGAATTGTTCCAAATCCATTACCTTTCCATAAACGCTTAAAATTAAAATTGAAAATTTTCGAATTCCACACTACCACTTTGTTGTTTAAAATGTCCCTTTCTCTATCCCTTTTTCCCTTGACCTCTTTGGTGTTCAATGAGCTAAACCCTTCTCTTGCATTGGACACAATGGCTTCCTTGATGCAAAATGATGTTACTAGGACCAACAAAGGGCTTCAAGCAAATGAAGACCCCATATATCCTTGTGCTGGAACAGATGACCAACAGAGACCTGGGGATGAGACAGGTGGTAATACAGCAACTTTGAAGGGAAGAAATGGCAGTGAGGAAGGGTTCAAAAAGGTCTTCGGGAGCCCCTATTCAAATAGATCTGAAACTCTTTACCAAAGATGGGGATGAAAACTAAGAAATGGAAACAAGAATCACTTTCTATCAGGTCTTTTGTCTAGAAATGTGAATGGAACCACAGGTGGATTTACTAGTACTTCAGTGTGAGAACAACTCCTTATGTAAGAAAGATTTCTAATCAGGAGTGAGGCATTATGCAGCTAGCAATACTTAGGAAAAAAATAGTAGAGAGCATGTGGAGGAATTAGAGTTATCGACACCTAGTAGTGTCCCCCCTGTCCAACGCCCAATAATGACAACTTATAGTCAAGATAAGGATCGAATGTCATGCGTAGGAAATTCGTGCTAACTTACATCCTACTACTTCCATCACCACATCCAAAAAAGCTCTTCTCAGTTCTCACAAGCTATCCAATGCCAGCAACCATGCGTTAACAAGACTTCTGGAACAAGATATTTTGCTTCTCGAGATGTAGGGGGCTTAGGGGCTAAAATGGGCACATCACCAGCCCTTCGGATTCTTGCAAGGGCAAAACTATATTTTCATCTCAAAAAACCTCAACCCTGAGACCATGTTCAGATGCCGCTTGAATGGCCTGTAGTGATTTTTCAGCATAGGATAGTGGTTAAGGCTCTGCTCAAGCATCAGTTACAGGGACTGCCAGGCCTTGTGGTTCAACCTCTGAAACGACCTAGAGGTTCGATACTAGGTCTAATTGATTGCAAAGCTGTTTGGCAGTTTCCAACAAGAAATCTAGGTCATTTTAAATGTTTAATGGTGCTTGTCATAGGATTCTCCCCTGATCAGCCCTTTCAATCCTCTTTGCCTATAATCCTTAGATAAGAAAGTAACTGTATTGATAAAAAGAGGACAAGAAGTCCTCTAACAAAAGCTACACTGAGGCCCTCTGGTCCCTAACAAAAGCTACATCCAGTTAAAACGCTACACCAGTGCCCCACATAAGGATTATCCCTCGTGATAAACGGAACAAGCAAGAACCCAGTCCCCTAAGCCTCGAAGTCCAAACACCACTAACACTCACTACACAACCTTCCCTTTTCCCTTCCCTCTTTTACCATCATGGCATCATAGTTAATGGAAGAAGCTAACTGCTGAAGAACCCTCTTTATCTTCCTCTCATGAAACTCCAACCTCCACACTCCTACCATTGGCATGGGTTAACAAATTGTAATCCTGGGTCCTAGAAAAAGGACTGCGGGGCTCCCTCATTACCTAGAGGTTGAAGTACTACCCTCTTTGCCTATAAGTACCTACCTTGTAGCTCCTGTGTAAGGGAGAAACCCCCACACTTCTGGAGCACAAAAGAACACAAGTGAACCCTATTAGCTTCTTCCAAAACCCGAAAATATTCTAGTTGGAATTCGAGACATTGATGTTCAATTATCCTTAACGCAAGTTCTGTGAGAGCGTAAATGATTTCATTACTATCATTTTTTAGTTTTCAATTGCTTTCAAGCATGATTTAACTACTATATGGTAATGGTCAATTATGAGTATATAATGAAGCATTGCATGTTCTCAATAAATCAACCTATACGGATGTACAAGTGATAACCAAAGTCATCTTAGTAAATAATCAAGTTACATGTTCTAGGAACTATGGACGATCTTCGGATCTGCAAACCAAAAGAGTAATCTAGAAACCATGGACGGCAGGATTTGCATGTGGAGTATGAAGTGTGGAATAGATCAATATATTCTCCGATTTTTATTCTTATGACATTCCAAATTTTGATTCCCTTGAAATTTGATGATGACTCCTAACATTCAATTAAAAAAGGCCTGTTCTTTTCAACTTCATTCAATTTTCAATTAAGCTTAGTTCAATTTAGTTTAAGACTTACTTTTTTCTCACACATTATTATTCATTCAGTTCAAGTGCAGCAAAGTCAGTGCCAGATATAAACCCCAGACTTCTTTCCTCTAATATCAAGACATTCAATTTTCCATCAGAACATAAAAACAGTTAGTGGAAGGTTTGTTCCAAAGTTCCTTCACTTGCTCCCAGAAAGGACTAGGGTTGACTTCATTTCCCCATTAAAAAGAAGGATTCTTTTCCATTTCAAAAAAAAAAAAAAAAAAGAAAAAAGAAAAAAAAGGAGAGAGCAAGAGACTGAGGTCCTCAATGAGGTGTTTTTTTAGAGCTTTAAGCAGCACAGTAGCAAGGGCACGGGCGTCCCCTAAATCCGATACCACCTAGTTTAAGCACTCCTCTCTAGGAGATCAAGACGTGGATGACCATGATCATGTGATCCTAGACAGCTTATCAATCCTTTGAAAGAAAATATTCTCGGTCTTTGAGTCTATTCTAGGAAGAACTGCAGCCTAGATTTCAAATTTCTGAGGTCTACTAAAATTTATGACCGCTTTAGGGGCTCTTTCCACTAATAGAGCTTATTTTTCATGTAAAAAGGGGAAAAAAAATTAAGATACCATCATTAAAGAGAAATGGGAGATTTCTATGAGCATTACTGCTGCAAAACCCTCTCAAAAGCCCATGATAACAGCAGAGGAGATGCATGGCATCCTTGACATAATGCTCTTAACAAATGAACTGCCTAATAAAGATTAGGGCAAGGAATGGAAGGAATCTGAGGAATAAGGGAAGAAAGGAGAAAAGGAGAGAACAGAGGGATTGGGAATTATAAAAGAGACTTAGACGGCTAAAATCTTTGTATTTCTTACATTTAAATAGAAGTCCATGTATAAATAACCATGGCAAGCCAGGTATTGGGAAGTCTCAAATATAAACTACATGCACAAAAATACCACATTGAACTACCAGCATTGCCACACTCTGCATCGATATCCCACTACGGTGCACCGTGTATCCAAATCCACCCTACCTATTAGAAACAGTTAACAAGCAGATAAAAAGCAAATCAGTACCTTTGCGTTGAGAGGCATCACTGTCCACCGTTCTGGAGCTGATTTAGCTTTTGAGCGAGTTGTTATCCCTGCAGTGGTCTTCAGACAGTAGATAGTCAGCTCTCATACAAACATAGTCACCACCCTTAAAAATTAAAGTTACAAGAATCTGAACCTGCATCAAATGACCTTGGACATTGTTTTTGGCCAATTCAACATGCCCTGTAGACAGCAATAGTGCCAAAGCCGTAGTAGTAACTTTAATTTGGTATGACCCCTGAATCTCACCTGCAAAGAGTTGAAATTTTATGGCAACACAACTTAATCTTTTTTTTAAATAAGAATAAGTGTACCTTAATCAAATTTCAGAAATACATTACAGCCTAAGAGGACAAGAAGTCCTTAATAGAATCTATTTATACATAGCACAGTGAAGTAGAAATTTAAAATCACCACAACGATCTAAAGGACAATTCCCCAAAAGGATCACCAACCCACTTCCTAGAATCATCATGGGACTTGCGTTTGAGTTTGCCCATAGCTTGTTTGAAGTTCGTCTGAGTTCTTTTATAGCTTGGATTATACACAATAACAACAATCACGACCTAATAAGAATCCTACCGAGGGCAGAGTCTAGGGAGGTCCAAATGTACACAGCCTTGCCTCTAACTATAGCTTGGACTATAATAATATTATAAAAAGAAAAAAAAATAGTACTTTTGGGGGATAAGAATTTGAATGCCTAAAAAGAAATGTTTTATATCCATTGGCGATTGTACCTCTATCTATGTATGTATAAACTAGTTATTCAAGATGCCTTCTTCAACTTGATTTATTTAAGAGGTAGAAATTAAACACTTCCATTTTCATAGAATATGTATTTTATATGAGAAAAAAAAAATGAAATGAAAAAGAAGAAGAACAAGAAGAAACTAGAAAAGGAAATCCCACTTGATACCCCGTACTTTTGGCTTTTCCAATTAGTACCCAAAACTTTTTTGCTAATTCAAATGGTGCCCCTGTGGTTTTGGAAAATTGAACTCCGTGACCAAAATATGGGTTTTCTGTCAAGTGTTTCTGTTAATTGGTGACGTGGCACAGTTTATGAGCTAAAACGGTTTTGAATTGTTTGGGACCAATGGTGTGATGAAATTACCCTTATTTAAAATTTACCCCCATTTTTCTTTCATCTCTAAAACCAAGCATATTTTTGTGTGTTTTTCACATTTTTTTGATATTTGGGAAGTAGAAATAGCATCACAACATCAATTAACGGAAAAACTAGACGGAATACCCATATTTGGGTTACGGAGTTCAATTTTCCAAAACCACAGGGGTACCAAATGGAATTTCCCAACTAGAAAAGAAAAAGAATCCAATATCTCTTATATAAGAATAGAGTTTATAAAGGGTTGAAAAGATAAAGATCTAAAACAAAAAAAAACGAAAATGAAGGTTTGTCGAAAAAAAGAGAGTTCAGATCATTGCATTGGGTTTAATCTTAGAAGAAGTCACACATTGGCCATGGGAACAAACCATTATATAAAGGATGGAGCAAAGCAATTGGACCTTTTCTAACTGGACCTTGGCAAACATGGGCCTTTCTTCTAACGGCCTGCCAAAGCGATTATACAAGTTCAAAATTTGAAAAGCAAAAGATAGTGTGTCAGCTTGGCTTGACATGAATTGTAAACCGTGTTGAGATCAAGCTCATTATTGTTTTATCCTGCTGAGCTCAATCTTCCAATGCTCATTCAAGCTCGAGCCGAGCTCAAACACACAAGTATTTGGCTCGGTTGAGTCAGCTCGGCTCGACTCGACTCGACTCGACTCATTTACAGTCTTATGTGCAAGATATGGACAAGACAAGGAAAGTCATAATAACTAAAGTACAGCAACTCAATGAGCACATAGCAGTCACAGATGTTAATTATCAACTCACACAGTCTCTCCGACTACATTTTTTGAGCTTGTTTCTCTGATTCAGTGTAGAGATAAGAGTCCGGAGGAATCAAGCAGGTTCCTTGCTAGCTAATAAAGCACCAAGCAGTGATGGACTAACGAAGTTTTCCAAAAAGCTTGGATATCATTCAGCATGAAGTATCTGTCGTTATTTATTCCTTCGCCGAATGGAAAAATGTTGGGAAGCTTTTAACTGCACCAACACTCTTGTTCCCAAGGTTCCTACCTTTGTCAAATATATAAGACCATAGCTTGCTTTTTCACTCTGTAAACAAATATATGCAAATCCTGACAAATGGCCTAGAGGACGTAGTGGATATGATAGTGGAGAATATTCAGGTTGCAGTTATTCAATGAAGGGATATTCTTGAATCATGATAAGGTCGTTCGAGAACATGAGATCATTGAATGCCATTAAAGCAGGAATTTGCCTACATGCATGCTGAAACTGAATCCAGAAAGGGCATCAAACTCAATTAAGTGGTGTATTTTGTTTTTTTCTTCTTGTTTAGATAATAATTATATTAACCAGAGTAAAAAGAATACATACTAGGAGGACAAGGGGTCCTCAAGAAATCCAATTACAAATAACCCTAATCTCAGAGAGGGACACCCCATTAAGAGCATCAGCCGCTTTAGCCCTTGGTGAAATCAAATAAACAACATGACCCCAAACAAACTCATATAAGGCTTAGAAATGCCAGAGAAGAAAGCAGAAATTTTGTTCCAACTTCCAACCAACTGCACCAGAAAACCCTTACTCTTCTTTCCCTTCCCTAATCCAACATAACGAGTTTGCAAGTGTTGTATAATACTCCCTCCGGCTCACAATTTCCTACCCATTTACTATTGGACACATAAATTAAGAAAGTAGCTAAAAGTCCAAAATATCCCCACTTCATATCCCCTACCCTCCTCTCTCATTCACTGTTTCCCTCATCTTAATCTCTCTCCTCCTCCTCCTCCTCTCTCTCTCTCTCTCTATCTCTCTCATGGGTCAATCGGACGATTCAGACCACCCAGTGCACCACCACTCCGGCGGCATAGCTTCTTCCCCGACCCCTCGCTTCTTCCCCAACCGCCAATGTCGAGTGACGGCGCCACGAACATCGAGTGACTTCTCTCCCCCTTCTCTCTCTTCTTTCCCCATCGGAACCCCAGATCTTGCTTGCCGGAGTTCAGATCTGGTGCAATTTAACTGTTTTGGGTTCAAATTTGAGTCTAGTTTTTAATTGGTAGGTTGATCGTTTTGAGGAGAGAGAGAGGGGGGAGGGTTGTCGCCTCAGGGAGAGTGGTGGGTGTGTCTCAGGGAGGGGGTGGGTGGGTTCAAATGGGTTGTGGCTTCGAGATGGGTGGTGGGTGGGTGGGTGGGTTGCGGGAGTCGATGGTGGGCTACGAGATGGGTGGTGGGTGGGTTCAAGCGGGACTTGATAAGGGGCTTCGAGATGGGTGGTGAGTGGGTTCTAGCGGGTGGTGGGCTCAGGGAGGGGGAGGGGGAGGTGGTTGGTTGGGTTCAGGGTGGTGGTTTTAGTGGTGGCTTTGGGGAGGGAGNGAGGTGTTGGTGAGAGGGCAAAGTTGTAACTTTTGGGTAAAATATAGTCCCAAAATAGAAAATGGGTAGGAGATTGTGAGTCGGACTAAATTGGCAAATGGGTAGGAGATTGCGAGTCGGATGGAGTATATTAAATAAGCAATAAATCATACTAGTAGGGGAGAAGGAAGTTTGGGTGTATTATATTATGGATCTTGTTAGGGGCACTTGGGACATAGGGCGAAATTTAACCAGAAAGCCAATTTGTAATTTTGATAAGTCTATTAAGACTCGCCACATTAGCCATTCAGTTCAGTGAGACCAACTTAAGATTTTGTCACAATTTACACCATAATGGTTTTTATCCTACTAACTTTTAAGACCCACTAAATTTTGTGGGGACCAACCATTTTCATCAACTAAAATATTATTTAGCGGTGTGAGTACAACAAGAAAGTTTTAAACAGAGTCTCTAGATTTCAAGACTCAACTTAAGATTATAGATTTTAAACTCAACCACAATGGTTTAAGAACTTTAAGATCTTTAAAAACCACAAAATTAAAGATCTTTAATACTCCCATTGTGATTGCTAAGAATAACATTTCTTGTCCGGTTCTCTCTTTTGGACTCAGATTTATGAATCCAAATCCGATTCGAAATTAATTTCGACTCGAATTTTTGAGTCTGAATCCAATCCGAAATGTGAGTTTTAAGTACGATCCAATCCAAATAGTCCAATTTTTTTTTTATTTTTTTAACCTACTTGATTTTGATGACAAAATTTAGGACATTACCAAAATAAAATGTCTTGATAAATTACGGTAATAGAAATAATACGCGTACGACATTGTCAAAACGAAAATCTATTGACAGAAAAGAAAAGGAAATCAGTGAGGCTATGTCAAGTTCTACAAGACGACAATGTTGGAGTTAATGAAACATGAAAGAAGAATCACAACTACCACACAATGACCACAATATCAATAATAATCTTTTTATTTGTTTGAAAGGCAAATTTTATTATCACTTGACAAGCACTAAATCATGCGTATAACTTCAAGAAATAATCATCATAGCGTATGATGACATTTATATATAAGGAGATATCTAATGAGAGATGAGAAGTCCAAATCCTAGCACTTAGATCTTCATCTAAGGATGTAAAAAAGGCGGAGCATTTTAAGTGAGAACACACACACATATTGGATTGGACTATTGGACTTTTAGACAGCAAATGGGTCAGTCCAAATCCGATCCGAAAATCCAATTTGTCCAAATCCGATCCGAAAATCCAATTTTTGGAACACACACACACACACACATTTGAGTGGATTGGATTGGACTATTGGACTTTTAGACTGCAATTGGGTCAATCTAAATCCAATCCGAAAATCCATATATTTTTTTTTTTTCGAGTCTAAATCCAATTCGAAATCTAAAAAGTCCAATCCGAATTTGCTAATTTGGATTAGATTGGATTGGAATTTGGACTGAATCTGAATAAGTTACACCACCTACTCTCTAATTTTAATTCAAGATAAAGTCAAGGCATAGTTGTATATATCCAAAAAAGACTTGTAGTCACAGTTAGGGGGCAATATTCCCTTTAAAAAGTATAATCATGCCTCTTTGCCTATCTATCTCTTGATGTTTCATTATTGTTAGAAAAAAATGTCAGAAACCACCTTTTAAAAGTCGAGTTTTTTACCCAACCACCTTATATAATTTTTTTTAAACCAAACCACCTTAATTTTTACTTTCAACCTATCCGCACCACCTTGTATTTTTTTCCGGTGAAAAAACAACATGAATTGACCATTTTTCCCTCATGCCTTCTACACGTGCTTCAATTAAGGCTAATTATCTCAATCATCTTGTATTTTCTCTCACCCTCAGTCATTTTATGATGTCTTTTTGGCTTTCTCCCCTTAGTAAATCTTCTATTTTTGTTGCGAGATGAGAGAAAAGAGAATAAAATTGGGGTAATTAGCCTTAAGTGAAGCACATATAGAAAGTGTGGGGGCAAAATGGTCAATTCACATTGTTTTTTTTTTTGCCAAAAAAGATCATAAGGTGATGCGGGTAGGATAAAAGTAAAAGTTAAGGTCGTTTTGTTTAAAAAAAAATTATATAAGGTGGCTGGATAAAAAAAAATCGACTTTTAAAAGGTGGTTTCTGACAATTTATTATTATTATTATTATTATTATTATTATTATTATTATTATTATTATTATTATTATTATTTAAACAGGTAAAGAAACCACCCATTTTTTATGGGTAATAAGACTCGAACCCCAATTATTTTTTGAAAACAAATAGAAAGTGCGCCACTATGCTAGTCAGTACTCACCCCAAGCTCAAGTTTTAGGATTTGTTAAATTTTGATCAAACCTTTTGATAACAATTGTATTGGGTTGTTCATGTCTGTATTGATTGATGCAGTTCATATCATCGTTTATTTGGTCCCCGCCGTCAAATCACTAGTTACTTTTCTACTACCTCTAATTATTATTTGTGTTACATTATGATTATTTCAGCTGTTGTTAGTGCCAAATCACTTCAGAAAACAGTCCATCTAATGACTTTTTAAAAAAGATAATAATAATAATAATAATAATAATAATAATAATAATAATAATAATAATAATAATAATAATAATAATAATAATAATAAATTGTAGTGCAAGTCCATCTCACCTCTCACGAGTCATGACTTTGAAACCTTCGACATTGTGCCTTTCTTATGAAAGTTTGAAACCTATGACTAGAACTCAAGTCTTTCTCACATTTGTTAAATGATTTATTACCAGTCCACTTGGAAATTTTTGCCCCAAAATTAGGTTAAAATTAGGCAATATTGATTCCTGTCATGCAATGTTGTCATTATAAGATTGGATCATCTTTTATGCAGAGTTGGCCTCCTTATTACTTTTCATGTGATCCAATCAGCATCTAATATGACTAATCATCAAAATGATCACATGTCTCTAATGGACACATATGGATGCACTGCTATGAGTAAATATTTAATTTTGAAAAATTTCAGTTGGTACCCTCCTAATAAAAAAAATTTTCAGTTGGTGGTCAATTTTTTTTTTTTTTAAATTCAGATGGTATCCCTATGTTTTTTACTTTTTCTACTTGATGACCATTTTCCTTAAGAAAGTTGCTAATTGCGGTGTTAATATTGTACATATTTTCTCTATCTATTTCTATAGTGCTTAATCTCAATTATTCTTGAAGTTTTGAGGTGCAAACTTGAAACTTGAAGGCGTAATAATAAGTTTGGGGAGCAAAATTAACGCTTCAAAGTGAGAAATGAGGGATTGATGAGTTGAAGGGAACTCGGAAAAGGGTGGTAAAACAAATATAAGATGTCACATCTGCAAATTAACAACTTAATTTACAATTCTCTTAAAATATAGTCACCAAGTAACAAGCGCAAAGAACACAAGTACACCACTTGGACTTGGAAAAAATATTGGACACCAATTGGAAAGGTTTTCACCACGAGGGTACCAATTGAAATTTCCCTTAATTTTTTATATCCTATCCACTAATACTAATTTACTGCTGTTTTATATGTTCGTTTCTTCTCTGATCGTTGCACGGTGTATCGATCAAAAGTGTCACTTTTTGTTCGAGTTCGAATGTATTGGGTTTGAGGGGAGGATTTAATTTCTTAGTATAATCTCCAATATGCCTGGATGTTCCCAAAAGATCGGAACGAATCAGGGTGGAAATACAAGTCTCAAAAAATTAAAAAGGGTGGAGGACGCGTGGCCCGACCGGGCAAAATATATAAACCGAACACACCTATCAACAATAGTGGAACGAAGTGGCTCGAGCGGCCCTGATAAGTGGCACGATCAGGTCATCCTATGGCTCACGCATGCTTTGAGGAGTTATAATTTCTTGCAGATCATTCTCTTGTCTATGTTTATTATATATATATATATATATATATATATAT
>BSSO01001024.1:0-26565 GCA_030267885.1 Mesembryanthemum crystallinum
GTCAACCAAACAACTCCAGAATTTTGTACTTCCTAGGAAGTTTCACTTCCCATGTTTTCTCATCACAACCAAACGACCACTAAGTTTATGGTCAAGCTATAGATTCACCTTTTACTTTTTCGCAATAATCCCCAAAGTTTAATTATGTAAAGAATCAAACAAAATAAGAGCATTAAATAAACTCAAAGTTAGGGTGTGTTCAATTCGCCTCAAAATAACTAAATTAAATTAGACGATATGAACTGAGCTGAACTAGACTGGTTTGAATGACTTGAACTGAATGAATAGTAATTTGTGAGAGTAAAAGTAAGTTGCAAGAACTGATTAACTTGAATTGAATTGAATTGAAATAAAAGACCCAATTGAACTGAAGTAAACAACCTGAATTAAACCGAATGATTTAAAATGAGATTTAGTAAAACCGAAATGCACACATCCATTCATGAAATCATCAATTACATTAACTTACAAACTAGTCAAGTAACACCAGTTTTTACTTTTCAGAGACTTGAGCCTTTGATCACTTTATCAGAATCACTCATATATTTATATAACCAATGAGTACATGAAATAAAGTGCTAATGTCACACTTTCAACTGCATTTTTTTTCCTTAAAATCCACATTATTACATTAGATATATTCTGCTTGTACTGTATTTTTCATATACAGTATAGTTTGATTATTATTGCAAATGATCCTGTCATATCCTCCTGTGGTACAGTGAACAACATATTGCAATCTTGTGTCATGGGACATGTTGCATGCGACACAAACACATGCACTCGAAAAGGAGCAACCATGTGCCCAAGTCATTACTCGTACGTTCATAGAACATGGAAAATCAACATAGATTACTATTACTACTAGTATTTTTATTGGAAGATCCAAACACAGCTGTAAAAGATTCCAACCCATGAGAAGACACAGAAAGAGGAGAGAGAGAAAAGTAGATAGATATAGATATAGATATTATTCTGATAAAAAATTTACCAACTAAACTAACTGATATTCGCACCGAGCGTATATTAATCTGGAGTGTCGTATCTCGATTTGAGATACTAGGTTAGAGAGAGGGAGGGAGAATAAATGAATAATATTTTTCCATTACATCTAAAAATAAATTAAGAAATTAATGATAAAAAAAATTAAACAAATTGAATTACAAAATAAGAAAAAGGATTTTTTTTCCTTTTTTTTTTTGTTGGGGAAAGAAGAGTCAGGCTCAGATCAGATAATAATGTTGTTCTGAGCAAAAGACACCACCTTCCTTGTAATTATTGAAGGATTTCATGTTTTTTTTTTTTTTTAATACTTTTATCTTCTTTTGATCAGCTTCTCTTGGTCAAGCTATTATCTCTCTCCTGCTCCAACTGTACCTATTCAACAGTCAAGCAAACTGAATCCTGTGGTATCAGCTTTTATTTCCTTTATATCAGAACATTATTATATACAATAAATAAAATGCAAATTGGACTGCCTGGATTAATAATTTAATAGTATAAGCCTGCTAAACTTTATAGTAAATGAAAAAGCTAGCATGACTGTAGTTGCACACATGTAATGCCAGCAGAAATACTTGCAACCATGTTGAAGCAATGCAGAGAGAAAAAGAGAATGATTGATGTCCCACTACTTGATGAGGCAGACACAAACTGGATCTACAATGAAGGATGAATTCTTTATTTATTGTTATTTTTTGTGAAGTAGAGTAACATTATTGAAGTTATTATAATGTAGTACAAATGCCACAAACATTTTTGTTGTAGAGTGGTTTTATTGCATTTATTTCAGGTATCAAATTTGGGTAACATACTAACATGTAGTGCAATGTACTATATGATTCTCATGGGACCTAAGGATATGTAGAGTGCAACTAAAGGATGATTACAATCTATACAATGGAGTATTATCTTTGCATAGTGTAAGGTACTATATGTTCTTTTTTTTCCCCCCAAAGCATGTAAATCATAATGAAACAGAATTTTAAACAATATAAATGCAAGATTCATCTACTAAACTAAAAAAAAAAAAATTAACATCAATCCGAGATGATAAGTCTATAATCCCAGCTTTATGGAGAGTTGAGCATTTCAAGTCGTGTGTTCATATTTGTGTCTAATCATTTCATGTAATTATAGTACCATCTAATTTAAGCATACCATTCCAATTAAGTGTTTCTAATTCCCCAAAACTTTTAACACGTACGTACGCTCTACTCTTTTGAAACAAGTAGAATTATATCTAGTTTTGAAGTATATTACCAAAGTGATTATATATGCGATATACATGTCAGATATGGGTACACGATTCTTTTATGTCCGAGTATATACATACATAATCGCTAGAAGCCTAGAATAAAATTAACATCGAGGGAGAATGAATGAATTACCTGTAGGAGGAGGGGCTATAGAAACAGGAGTGGGCTTAGAGATGATGGTTGGAGCAGCAGTGATTGGGCCAGCAGAAGTAGGTGGAAACATGTGGGCTGGCAGGCCCATTGCTGCAGGATGGGATTGCTGCTGTTGGTGCTGGTGCTGGTGCTGGTGGTGGGCCGCATGATGGTGGTAGTAAAAAGGGTACATTGGCATCAATGTGTTTGCTCCTCCCATCATTGCCTGTCCTGTTGGGTACATTTGTGTGTAATGCCCGTTCATGTAGGCTCCACCGTTGTACCCTAGCTTCTGCATCACATCACAGCACCAGTTGTGTTAATTATATATACAGATATCGTATGGCTTTCAATTAATGAATTATTTAAAAAAATATCTTAGGTTGAGTTATGACATGTAATGGTTACGAAGGTGACGCTTTGCTCATGTAACGAGCTTTATATAGGATGAAATTAGCTCGGATAATGATGATGTGACTAATATTATTATGTTCCGACTAATAATGATATACTATCTCTTTATAGATTTAGATGATAAAATTGAATCATAATCTTGGATAGATCAACTTTGTTGGAAATCAGACATATTTCGTATCATTATATAATTAGTTGGGATCATAAGGATTTATGTTGTGATTACTTACTTGGTTGTAGGTAACATCAGCCGCAACATAAGCAGGGGTGTACCTGAAATTAAAATAAGAACCACAACATATATACATTAGCATCATCAAAACATGTACATTAATCTTACATTATCATCTCTAATAATGTAGTACTAATACTAGCTAACCAACTTACCCATAGAAGGGAATAGCTTGATGGTGCTGCTGATGAGCATGGTGAAACGGCGCCGTTGCAGCCGGCGCTCCGGTGCCAGCAGCCGCAGGGTAATACCACTGCACGTGAGCAGCAGGTGGTGGAGTGGCAGGAGGGGTTGGCCTCAACCCATTGCCACCCCCGTTGGCAGTTGCTGGATGTTGCTGATGTTGATGCTGGAGAGGAGGGGTGGTTGAGGAGGAGCGGGGAGGGCGGCGGGCCCCAAGAGCTGCCAGATTACAGTTGGCACGACGGCCGTTGATTATTGGGGTTGCATCCTCACATGCCTTCTTTGCTGCTTCTGGTTCCTTGAAGGTTACCTACATTGTTGTTGTTTTTAACCAATTCCAAATCAACTTGATTAGAACAATGTAGAATCAGTTTCATTTGGAAAGGGCTAATTTTGGTTGCGATTATGTTAAGACAATGCAGATCAATGAGATTAGATTATTATAATTTATAATTTGTATTTGATCTTGTGAAAATTATAAAGATAGATCTATACCTAATTATGGACTTAACTAATGCAAGTGTTAACTTTAATTTATAAGACGAACTTTTTAGCTAGCTGTAGAGATTCGGATTCTAAGCCAAAGAACTTTCTACCAAATTGGCCAATCTGAGTAATCTAAACGAAGAAGAAGAAAAAATGGTAATGACATTAGTTTTTAGATTACGTTAAGATACAGAGTTTTGTTCACTTCAACTGAATCTGAATAACATAAAAAATAATCCACAAGAGTGAGGTTTGCCTCGTAATATGGTAGTTCTATGCAATGCAAGTACTTTCTAAGCATCATATGCAATGTAGGTCAATGTAGACGAGTTTTTGAATTAAGGGCGACTTACAAAGCCGTAGCCTTTGGATCGGCCAGTGAGCTTGTCGGAGATGATAACGGCTTCAAGAATCTCACCAAACTTCTCAAAGTGGTCACGCATGGCCTCTTTGGGAGTCTCCCATGCCAAACCTCCCACAAACACCTTCGTCAGGGTTGTGTCGCCGAATTGCCCCCCATTGCTATTATTGTTGTTGTTGTTGCCGCTACTCATTGTCATCTTCAATTCCTAGCTAGTAAACACACAAAGTGATGGTGTTTTGTGCTAGCTAGTGAATAATGTTATTGGTATATAGAGAGAGAAAGGACCAGAAGAGCAGAGGAAGAGAAGTTGTAATATAAGGAGCGTTGGATGCAGGGGATTTTTTAAAATAAAAGAGAAAGAAAAAAAAAAAAAAAAAAAAAAANGACAGGTAATGACAGGTAAGAATATGCTGATTAGATTGGGCCTTTTGTAGTTTCGTTATTCTCCAGCTCTCTCATAGCAACGTGATCTCATCTCTCAAATCTTGAATTCTTTACTTTTTATTTTCTAGCAGTATAGAGTCTGTCCTGTTTCTGTTTGCTTATTGGCCGGCTCTTGTTAATTTGTACCTTGTTCTTCTCTTTTGCATTTTGATTTTATTTTATTTTCAACAAAATATCATATCAGACGGACTAATCTACCAGCTGGTATTGATATTGAAAAAAGTGGAATTGGGGTGAGAAGAGATGGTAGCTGGATAGAAATTGATATTGAGGTAAGAAAAAACTGGTATTAGGGTGAGTAAAAAGTACTAGTATTAGGATAGGAAAAAGTGGTGAGATTAGTCTGATATAGAAGTTCGCCTGATAGGAGAAGGACTATTTTTCTTTTATCTCACCCCCTGCTTTTAAAGGGATGAATGTTCATATAATTTGATAACAAAATTATTAAAAAAAAAAAAAGAATTTAAATAAATTTCACAACAATCTTAAAGAGGAAAAAACATTGGATAATGGTTTATTTATTCCCCTCTAGTGAGTTGGGAGGGTTGAATCCGTAACACATTGATAAAAGATCTACCTGTTATTCATGTATAGTTGTAACTATCTTGTGATTAGTTGTAATTCATGTGTTATAAATTTTAAATGTTGTAATTCATTCATATATAAAAATACAATCTATTACGAGAAATTTACAACGAATCACAAAATGCTAGTAATATATTCACTTTATGTTGATTTTATTGTTGAATTTGGTTGATTCTATTGGTTTTGTTAGTTATTGTTGATTCTAGAAAAGTGTCATGTATGTCACCTATGATGCTATTGAACCGTCGTATATAAACCATTTTATGCTAGTGTATATCGATTATATTCTAGTGAGTAGATTTTGTTGATTCTATTAATTTTATTGAGTAAATTTTGTTGTTTTTCGTAATTCTACTCAATATGAGGAGAACATATCCAAAAATGTTGCAAACCATGATTAGAATCCATGAATCATAATGGATTTATACCATACATGATACATGTACGTATCTAGTAAAATTCATTGCCACAACATTGGGTACATTTTTTTTTTGAGGGGACAACATTGGGTACATTACAGAGATCGAGTGTTTATAATTAATATTAGAAAAGTACCAACCCAAAATCAATTGGCAATGGGTGAAGTAACTCATCTAATTATAAACATCTCAAAACTCTCATATTATCAATATGAAACTTTCTCACTTAATTAATATATATATCAATGCATATGGAAGCAAAGAAGGATAGAGATGATTTTCAAATGGGTAAGATCGATAGTGGATGTAATTTGAAATACAACAGTTTTGGATACTTCATGAAGTGCCATAAAATAGCATCAACTCCATGCCTACAGCTATTTTAACTCAAACTTTGAAGATCAAATCCAAATTACTAAATAAACAATAAGATAATTTACATTTTGACCTTCTCATGCCTTTATTCATAATCTTATACAAATGAACTTGCAAAGTATGGATATAAATATATCCAAGAGATGTTTGGTCCACTAGTAAACAAGATATATCTTTTACACCACGTCAGGAATTCAAGCCTCATGGGAAGCACCTACATAACTTTATTCGATGAAACAAGAACATAATGTATAATCTGTTTTTATACATAAGAGAAGATTATAATAAAGCAGTGAAGAAGTAGAAAGTGGACAGTATACACACAGACAAGCGTGGTGGGCACGTGAAACAAGACGGCTTAAAGGCATCACATATATCCGTTGTCATCCAATTAATCACTTGCTCTCTATAGTCTCTGGTCTGTATATATAATATGGTTAGCTCTTTAGTGATTGGTTGGACCAACGATAATCACGGTTAATCAGTTAATCAGTTATCAACCAAAATTCTAATCACCGAATACTAACCACTTGTGGTTGGAGAATATTCGAGTGGAGTGTGAACAACGTTTTGGTTTTAGAAAAGAAGAACTTCTTTTTCCCTCTCTTTTTGAGCGTGGTTAAAGGGCACGCTCACCTCTTAACACACGATTTCGCATAGATATCTACAAACAAATTCGTGTAGATGCTCCCGAAAGGCTTGAACCCCTGAATGTAAACACACTTTAAAAGTTAATTAGGTACATCAAACAAATTTTTTTCCGTTGCTAATAAGCATTTTTTTTGTTGTTGTGTGTATTAAATATTTTATCAAGCATAAAGTGTGTACTATGCTCCCTTGTCTCAGTTCCTAATAACTACTTTAGGAGTATTTTATTTTTTATTTTCATTTTCCGACATCAAAATTTTATTTTGTTTTGATAAATAAAACATTACTATTTTTTAAAGATTAGTCTTAAAAAATTACAGTAATTAAGTAACATTCTTCATCTTCTATGAAGGGTGTAAACTGTAAAGACACTCACCAAATCATGTGCTCAAATACTAATAAAATAAGTAAAAATGTACTATCTCCAAAAGGTCAAAATTGAACCTTAAACTGATGTGAAATATAATCATTTGAATATAAAATATATATTGTTATATGTATATTTAAAAATATACTTTGATAATAATACTTTTTTTTTGTAATTTTTACTCATGTAATACTGTATTTGTAAAATATTAAAATCAATTTTGAAAGAGGTAGTAGAGTTGGTCGTAGAGTTTGATTTTCATGACGATGATTATGGGTTCAATTCCTGTTATTTAGGTCTCTTTATTGAGCCTATCTGCTACCTCACGAAGAATCATGGCTACGAGTCTCACATTCTAATAATTTGCTTACCACCATGGCACCATCACATCTTCTTTTCTAAACCGCGTTTAGTAGCAAAAAGCACCATGTCTTTCTTAGTTATCAGTGTTCACTTTTCGAATCTTTTCTCATGTAGCTGTACATGACACTAAAGAAAATTGATCATGTACTTGAATTTTGAGATATTAGCACCACTACCCTATAATGATAGAATACCTTTGTAGTATCAATAATCTTAAGTGGTCACATGGTATATAAGCCTCTCACAGCTCTTTGTACAAAACATTGATTGAGTACAGTAATGAAGCTCTGATCTCCTCCCTCTTCTCTTTCTGCAAATCCCATTAATAGCACTCTCTACAAGTACAGGGTCTCGAAATATCATATCAAATACCATATCAGTTCGCCTAGGCAAACAAAAAGTGGTACTTGTGACCTAAAAATTGATACTGATGATCCAAAAACTCGTAACACTTTTTTGTTAACCGGTATCACTCCAATACTGGTTTTTGCTTACATAGTACCACTTTTTATTTACCGAATACTCGCCTTATATATCAGTCGTCGGCCTAATAGGAGAGTTTTTGGCTTTAGCTTGTATGTAATGGGAGACAAACAACACCAGACTATATTTAGACAAATATTGTAGGATTGATGATCCACATCACTTCGTGCTATTGTTATCTATAATTTCCATTATTGGATAAGTTCTATATTTTGAAAATTATAAATTCAAAAATTTCGTCCAACAATCACGCATGAGATTCTTGAAATCACACTGGAGAGTCCATAGTCTTCACTCTTGCAGCTTAGCTTTCATTCATTCATGCATACAGATAAAATAGTACTAGTAGCAAATAGCAACACAAATAGGAGAAAAAAAGAGGTGTTTTTCCAGCTCTGTGGCCTTTAACTTCACATGCAATCCCGTGGGGCACATAACGTACCCTTCATTTCATAGGACAATTACACCCCCTTTTGGCTGCTGCAGTAGTCCTATATGTAGCCATATATACCACGAGAACAATTTTATGTATATATGAATCACATGCCCTTACAAGCTAAACACATGCATGCCTCAACAACTCACTCCAAGGAAGTTTCCTTCTCTCATCACTTGTAAAATCTTCCCCGAGGTAGCTAACCCAATTCACACAAAAAAACTCGTTTATATGGCGGTTTTACAGGCGCTCTATATAAGATCAATGTTACTTTTGAGCAATAAGTGATACTTATAAACTGACCTTGATACTTTCTTTAACAATAAGGTGGTGTTTAATTGAACGCAACTATGATTACAATGTAATGAGAGTATTATATATAGTTGTATATATACATGGCTTACATGCTCATGATTATTACTCGTTATAGTTGTATAAGGTATTTGTACCTAGAAACAACCAAGTTTCATGAGGCGATATCTCAAACGCGACTGCCGTAGCTTCATAATTGAACACACAAGGGACGCAAATGAATTGCAGGCAGAGGAATAAATAGGGTGGTAGAGAGCCATACATAGATAGGATGAGATGGTGGTGATGGTAATTTGTATAGCGACAAGATCGAATTTGGTGGAATGAGCTGAAAGCTAAGTGAATAGAAATCAGGTATGACAATGGTAAGACAGGTAGTGTGAAGTGAGAATTGAGATGTGGGTAAAGAAAAAGCTTGCTATTTTTTCTATCTCTGTTAAATATTTAACGAGCTTTGAAATAAAGGTCTACCATAACCAAATTTATAATTATACGAGTTTGTTTTTAAAATGTTAAGGGTCATGATGAAATAGACTCTAAACTTTAAGGGTTTTCATGATAGTTAGCCAAATTTTAATTATACAAATACAATAAAAAAAAAAAAGTTAGAATTAAGGAAAAAAAAAGGGAAGAAAACAGAAACAGAGCAATTGAAGCTTTTGACTTCAGTTTGACCAAGTTTGACCGTCTTGTTTCTGCTAATGGGATAATTGCTGAACCCGACTGGGCCCATGGTCCAGCTCCTGGTTGAACCGGCCGGTTGAGTCTAGTTTTGAGAAAATTAGTCTTCCGTCGAATTATCAGATCTTTTTCATGACTATCCTTCGACAGTTGGTTATTTAAAAAAACTCCGATGTTAAAGGAATATTTTTAATGAACCAAAAATACATATGGGCCAAAAAAGTCATCGCTGATGACCAAAAATTCTTTTTTTTTTTTTTTCGGAAATTTCCTGAGGTACCCTTATACTTTGATGAAATGCCTACAGTACCCAAAGTTTTGAAAATGTGTCTGGGGTACCCCTGAACTTTCAACAAAGTGATCATCATACCCACTAAGTCATAATGTGACTATAATACCCTTGCAATAACTTTTTTTATATAATGACTATATTTGACATTTATATTTCTCTCATTTATAATATTAGTTGATAAAAATATATAAAAATGTATATAAAAAGAATTATGAATTCATACCCCAAGCCTATTATTTTTTTTTCAAAAACGAATTTTTAAAAAATAAATAAAAATAAACAAATAAAAAAATTTTAAAAAAATATTTTAAAAAATAAATAAAAATCAAAAGGTAAATAAATTTTAGAAGATTTATTTTAAAATTTCACCTTTTTTTATAATTTCTATTTTTTAAATTATTGTATAGATTTTAATTAAAACATAAAAATTTAAATTTTTTAAATATCGGTTTTAATTTTTCTTTATTCCAAAATTAGAAATTTATTTTTTTTCAAAAAAAAAAATTAATTTTTAATTTTAAAATTTAATTTAATTTTTGCGATTTTTTTGATTTTTTTTTTAATTTTTTATGTTTTTGATTTTTTTATCAATTAATATTAAAAAGAGAGATAAATATGAAAGTCAAACATAGTTATTACTCAAAAAATGGATTGTAAGGGCATTATAGTCATTTTATAGGTTAGTGGGTATGCTGATCACTTTGTTGAAAGTTCAGGGGTACCCTAGGCACATTTCCAAAACTTTGGGTACGACAGGCATTTCATCAAAGTATAGGGGTACCCCAGGAAATTTTCGTTTTTTTTTAAATAGGGACTAAAAATTCATTTATCATAATTTTTTTGTTCTGCATTGCATTTTCCTTATTATTATTATAATTAAGTTTATTTACGTAAAACTACTTTAATCACCCAAAAAAAATCCTTAACTCTCTATTTTGTTGAGGAGGAGAGAGAGAAAAAAATGAGTTAAGGGTTTTTTTTTGGAGATTTTAAATTGATTTAAAGTAAATAAACCTATTAAGAAAAATAAGAAGAATACATTTCAATACTCAAAAACAGGATAAATGAATTTTTTAATTGTTTTTTTGGTCACCATCAGCAATTTTTTGGGCCCAAGTGCGCTTTTGATTAATTAAAAATATCTATTTAGCACCCAAATTTTTTTAAATACCCAAATAGCAAAAGTGGTTATAAAAAATACACATGTAGTAATTCGGCGATTAGTCTACAGTGTCGCACTGTCAGTTGCGTTGGGCCAATATCTTAATATCTCCTCTGAAAAAGTGATGGCAAAAATAAGCAATCCCCCTTTGCAACACTTTTTCTGGTCAAACTAAAACTTTATACGGTCGTCTCTGCATGTTAAGTTTGTTTACAGCTGATCCGATCCATTCCATACCCATTTCTGTCATACACAATTGAGTTCTAATCCTCTCTCTTAAAACTGCCAAACTCATTAGAATATTGGATTTGTGAATTAATGACAAAAACAAAGTATTGTTTGGATTTTTATGTATGTAGTAGAACAGGTTAAATTATCATCTAGTACTATATCCTGATTAAAAATTCAATATGAATTTACTACGTTTGGTTATCTAAAATATCGACTCTATCGCCTCTTCTCGTTAGGAATTTGATTTTAGAAGTTATGAATTTTGAGAACAGTATTTAAAAGGTCACTAAATACACTACAATTTCTAGTACTATACTTTTCAATGATCGATCCGGTGTTGATCAACGACATTTGAAGCTATGTTCTACTCATGTTATTTTTATTGATATTAGCAAAAATAAATAAATAAATAATCAGTAAAAGAATAAGAAAAACTCCGTAAAACAATAAATAAACAAAATCAATGGGCTCAACAAAAAGTAGCAAAATCTACTCAGTAAACATAAATAAGAACCAAAATGAAACGAATTGAACAGAGCCTTAACCAATATAGCGTACATTATGGAATCAATTGACAATAGTAAAGTAATCCATTGAACTTATATGTTGATATTTCTTCTTCCATTTCTTTAATGTTGGACTTCAATCTTTACTTTATACCCGAGTTCCAACTATTTAAGCTAGTTCCACATCCACATTTTAGTGAGGTATACTAATTTTAATACACATGGGTTTTGTGCAATAAACATGAATCTTGTATGTGTAGGAAAAATAAGTTGTTCTAGCGGTGATAGCTCCTTCTATACTTCAAATCATACTCTCCACTTTTGTGCGGGATTGTTAAGGTGATGAATTTTGGTCCATCTTCCAATCTTAGGGTTAAGGTTTTCTTATGAGACGGGTTTATCCCTGGTTTTCCTAGTTCAGAGGGGCGAGATTTTCAGAACTCATTTGTTGCCTGTCAAAATACAAAATTGAATCTTGTATGTGTTCTTTCTAACATAGGCTTGATTTGAACCTAGCTAGCTAGCTAGCTGTTTTATAGTATAAAATTGAAACACTTGTGTTCTGCATTGCTGTGCTGGTGGAAGAACAATTTTGGTCAGGTCAGTAGAACTCCTGCATAAGGGGTCTCAGTGGATGAAGTGATTGTTGAGCTGGAAAGTAATTAAGCCACAAACACCATAACATGCATGGCCATGGGCAAGTTTTACAGTATACTTTGGTTCCCATAATTATAAAAATCAACATACATTACATTATATATGCTTCCTTTATTTTATTTCATTCATCAACACCATTGACCATACCCTATCTGCCGCCTCCTGCTGGCCAGTATGATGTATATATTCTCCATGTTGTCAATTTTAGACCCAATATTTAATCTATAGTTGATCATAGACGGAATAACCAAAAGATCCAACCTATTTATCCCTAAAAACGGGTATACGGAAAAAAAAAAAAACGTTCAAAAATACAGAGTCCTATCACGATATTCCAAATTAAACCCGGTTATTAACCCATATATTGGGCAGATAACATATGTTAAGCCCATTGTATTCAATGAGGCCTACAATTAGGCTCTATTTGAACTGAATGACAATGAACTCATTGACATTGAAGTAATCTCTATTTCCTGAAACTAAGGCTTTGTTCTCTACAACTTATTTTTGTTGATATTTATTGTTGTTTATTTATTTTTGTTGATTTTACTCATTTTTGTTGATTTTCGTTGATTTTTGTTGATTCGTTAGATTCGGCAGAGAGCGATTTTGTTGATTTTTACTGATTTTTGTTGATTTTATTGATTTTTGTTGATTTTTGCTGATTTTACTGATTTTTGTTGAAATCAACAAAAATAAGCTTTAGAGAGAACAAGGCCTAAATCACCCTTATTACACTTGAAAGTCACCCATTTTCTTATAAAAAGTCACCTGTTATATTATACGCCAGGCTTATAAAGACTTACTCATCCAATAAACAGGGTCTATATATGAAGAACTAAACTGAAGAATGACAAACACTTAACCAGGGTACGCTCGTTTCAACTTACCAGCTTTGCAATCAGTTCAAATTATTCAATTTACTTCATATCAACTTTTGTAACTTACTTCTTCACTCAAATATTACCATTCACGCAGTTTTCATCGAGTTGAGTTCAAATGAACCCACATAGTAACATTCAATACTTGGAACCCAAAATATGACCCTTAGTTCCTCCCTTTGCCTCTATTTTCTCTCTCTCTCTCTCTCTTCCAGTGGCAGTAGTACTCTAGCAAGAGTGGTGTTGATGGGAGTAGCTGGAGGGCTCGTGCTGGCACGCAATGATGCCGGCGTCGTGGGGGGACAACAAAATGGGCGTTAGGACGACCCAAATTCTTAGTACAACCATAATATTACTGTACCATTCCACTATAAAGTAATATTATTATTGTCTATACACTTAATTTATTTGTTAGTAAAGTTTTAGTAGTTGTTAATTAACCTAACCTTGCTGTTTGTATCTGTAGTGTGATCCGGTGATCCCCACCCCCCTCCTCTCCTCCTCATTTCCTCTATCACATACTCACGTGAACTTGACGTGTCACTTTGCTGCCGTGGAGCTACACATGTGAGTGTCACGTGCTCACATAAGGGTTTGAGAGGCTTGGAAGTTGGAACTTAAAATTCCATTTTGGTGTCCAGACGTATAATGTAATATTAAATTGGTGACCTCAATTTTAACAATTCCAATTTTGGTTACCTGAGATCTGAAAACAAGTTTCACTTTAATACTTGCCTCCTCCGTTATTTTTTCCGTCAATTTGTTGACGTGGCATATTACATTAAGGCAACCAATTAGTTTACAATGACTCTTGTAGTAATTTTGCCTATGAAAACTAACATTTTCTAGCTTAAAACAATAATCACTTTGACAATTTTATCCACTAAGTGAGGGAAATAAAGTAACTACAACTACTTTTGTTCATTAAGGCCTTGTTCGACAAACTTAGCTGTTGCCGTAGTGGTTAGTTGTTTTGGTAGCTGTAACTGTTTTGGTAGCTGTTAATCATTAGCTGTCAAAAATTGGATTGTTCGGTAGTAGTAGGCTACTTTAGGTAGCTTTTCTAAAACTCTACCTCAATCACTAATCACTACCATGGAACACTACCTTACCAAACACCTAAAATTACATTAATAGTGGTTAGACTTAGTCAAACCGCTAAACTCTACTTTAAACTCTATTGCCGAACACAACCTAAATGTCAGAGATAAGAACACAACCATATGCCATGTCAGCAAAACTGGTAGAAAAAAGTCAGAGGTATGAACTAAAGTGAAATTTTTATCAAATCTCAGGTCACCAAAATGGGAATAGTTAAAATTGAGGTCACCAGTTTAATACTCCCTCCGTACTTTACAAACGTTTACAAATCATTTGGGCACGAAAATTAAGACAACAAAAAAGGGTGACTTTGTTCCCAATAATGCTCCTAATGGTTTAACAAATTTACAATGAGAGATGAGTGTTTAACAATGATATTTATTGTGGGTTGAGAGAGAGATATTTTAAATAAAAAAATTCAAAAAAATGGTTGACGGTGGGTAGAGAGAGAAAAAGAAGGGAATAAAAAAATCATTTTATTTTACAGTTGATTGATAGTAGTTGAATTTTTCAGGAAAAATTCCACTTTGGTGTCACGAGATTTGGCATAATCATTTTTTTGTTACCTATATTTTTAATATTCCCACTTTGGTGCCCTGTAAATTGCAAAATAGTTTCACTTTAATTCATTCCGTTAACTCCGTTAAGTTTTCCGTTAAATAAGCTTACGTGGTACCGCTAAAGAGGGGTCTTTTTGTCTTTTCCTATTATTTTTGGATTTTAATTAAGTAAATAAGAGATATAGTTAAGTAGGGGCAATTTATTCAACAGTTTTTTTTATTTTAATATTAAAAATAATGGGTGCCACGTCATCATTTTAACAGAATTTTGACGGAGCTAACGGAATGGAGTAAAGTGAAACTAGTTTGCAATTCCAAACACCAAAGTGGGAATATTAAAAATATAGGTAACTAAAAAATGATTATGTCAAACTCCAGGACACCAAAATGAAATTTTTCCAATTTTTTATTGTTTAAAGTAGATAGTGGAGGGGTATTGGAAATGAGTATGTGTAAATTTTGATTTGTAAACATTTGAGAGGTACTGTTTGTAAACATTTGAAAAGTACAGAGGGAGTATTACACCATACGTTAGGGCACCAATATGGAATTTTTCCCTAAATATATTAGTATTGAACAAACCAGCGTTATCTTTGGGTTTAAGTGGCTCACATGAGATGAGTGTGAGGGTATTTTCAAGATTTCGCTTAAAATTCAGTCGAATTACAGCCAATTGTATCACCTCACAACAAAAGAAAATCCATCTTAAAAAGTAGCTGTTCACAAATAAATAAAAAGATAGTTGTTTTTAAAGTGGGCATGATAAAAGGTATTCCCTTCGTCCCGATCATACGTTACCAAATCATTTTGGGTGCAGAGTTTAATGCAAGTTTCAATTTTCATTTATGCCCTTCAATTATATGTGAGAGAGGAAGAAAAATTGAAAAAGAATAAAATATTAGTATGTGAGAGATAGAAAATCAGAAGAGAGAGAGTGTGATTGGAGAGAGAAAGGAGTTTTTTTTTATTGTATTTTGGAGATAGTGGAGGAGTAATGGGGAGGTTATAAGGATTTATTTGGTTTGGTAATGTATGGGTGGGACAAATTAATTATTGGTTTGGTAACGTATGGGCGGGACGGAGGGAGTATTATTTAACATAAATCTATTTGAAAATTTTGCTACTTTTTTTTTTCCCTCTTTTAAGCAATCCATGATAATTTGATCACCCAACTAATTACTGAATACATAAATTTGCTAGGGAGTACCAACACAAAAGCCCTATGAAATCCATAACACATACTCCATTTAAATCACCTCTATTCCATTTAAATCACCCCATCACCCACAAAAGATATGTTAAATATCCTATTATGTGAGAGAATGGACTATTGGTCCGGAAACCTTATAATAATTTCTCCTACTCTACCTTCATTCTCATTCTACTAGTCTCTCTCCTAGTTCCTAAACTCATCATACTTTGTGGTCCATCCCACTTCCAATAGCGTTGGGCCGTGGAGAGTCCATCAAAGCGTCATGCTCGAGCTGAAGCCCAATGAAGGGGCTTGGATTCAGCTTTTTGGACTGGTTTCCTTGACAACACAATTGCTAATTGGACAGAGGTTCAGTATTGCTTCGTATCCTAAAGACTACAGTTGCAGAAGACACATACCAACTCACAACGACACTGTTTATATCCCCGAAAGTAGATGTGTTAATCGGGCTATGAGTATCAGTTTGGGTCGGCTCATTCCAGGTTCGGAATATTACAGGCCGTAAAAAATATTCGGATGTGGTTGGGTCAAGTCGGGTTGAATTGGGTTTTTGCTGATGTCAAGTTTTAGGTCACTTGGGTCAAATTAGTTCAGAATTCGAATCAACTTGTGTCGGCTAAGTTCATATTTCGATTAAATCGAGTTTTGGATATTTCAAGTCATAACCTGATGGGCTAACCTTAGGTTTCAGCACTTGAGAGTCAAATAGCAGTGCGAAAATTCGATTCAAGGATTGGATCAGGTTATCTTCAGGTAATACTATACTACTATGATATATTTTGGAGTGTCAAACGGGCTAGATATTGAGTGGCTTTGATATTGAGCAGTAGGGTTGGGTTTTGCCCTGTGTAAGTCTATAGGCCAACACCTTTCTGTATACTTTGTCAGGTTGATAGATGAGCAAAAGAGTCATTCGAAGGGAGCTCAAAGGGAAGTGCAAATATTGGTTAGCTCAGACGAGGCCACAAATGCTATGAACATGGCGTCGAGTTACTTTGAGTATGTTGGAGAACATGACATGGTTGGCCACTCCATTAGACATGACAAGGGAAACACCATATGAAGAAACAATTGGAATACATCAGGTTCCCAAACAAGCTAGTTGTTTTTCTTCAACCGTGGCTGAACGGACAGTAGTGACTAGTGAGGCAGAGGAGAAAGCAACTCAAGGGCAATGGTTTTCGGAGAAGAGACTATGATCGTGAGTTTTGATGTGCAGAAAGAAGACCATCTGGCAAGACTGTAACTGAGAGGAAATACAGTTAGAAGGATCTTGTAACAGGGTATGTTGATAATATCTTTAAGGAGGTAAGGATAAAAGAGCTGAAAGAGATTTCCCAGGAATTAGGGGAAGTGAAAGAAATATATGTTTCGTCCAAGGAAAGACACAACATGACCTTGTATTTTGGGTTTGTTAGATACAGGTTTGGGGAAGAAGCACATAGCCTTCTAAAGTCATTCCTGTTTGTCCCTTCTTCCACTGAAAGGGCCGCTAAACCACTGTGACAACCGCTGAAGTGGGTGCTTGCGAGGTTATAAGGCTTTCGTATGTGCAGGATTATAAGACTCAAAAATGGTGTTGCCCTTGACACACTAGAAGGTGATATCATCTTAATGGGGTGTTAGTTTGACGCACAGTCAATCATATTGGAAGCTTACAGCAAAGGTTATAGCGACTTAACTGAACTGATTGCGACTGAACTGAACTGAACTGAAACTTATCAAAATAAGTTGAAAAGAACAGGCCCTAAGTGATATTTTTCGGAAGCATAGAATACATAAGTTTACCCAATTTAAAATTAAAAAAAATATAGATATTTATGGAAAAACAATATTGTAGCTAGATTTCTTTGGAGTGGTAATGAACAGATGAGGAGGATTGCGTTTGATGCTTGGGACACACTTGCCTACCAAGAAGTAGAGGTGGTTTGAATATAAAAAACTGTTATCATTGAAATACTGCTGCAATTGCAAAACAACTGTGGAATGTGGCATCAAAAAGAACTCTTTGTGGGTTAAATGGGTTAATATTATCTACACGAAGAGTGAGAGCATCTGGCAACACAACCGCCCCATAGAGTCAAGCTGGTATCGGAAAAAGCTAAATTCTACAAAATCTTTCCTCCATCAGTGATTCAGTGGTTTGATGACAGCAAATGGAGGCTCACAACTCATGGTATATTATCTATTGCTTCTTGCTACGAGGCTTTAGCTGGTGATACCCCTAAATGCAGAGAAGCTGAATGGATATGGGGTAGAATGCACATCCTAGACAGTCCTTTATCACCTGGTTAGCCAGTAAAGATAGACTCCTCACTATGGATAGATTGCTCTCTTTTGGCATTCAATGTTTTGACTTGAGTAGTTGCTTATGTGGGAATCCTTTTGAGTCAGCTGGGCACCTCTTCTTCCAATGCCCTTGGTCTATCCAACTGATCACTGAGGTCAACAATTGGCTACAGCTTACATACATTCCCATTTCCCTCAAGAGTTTATTCAGGTAAAGCAAAATTGACCTGCAGATCAAGCATTTCATTGCAGCAGTGTGGGAAGCTATTGTGTGTATCATTTGGAGGGCAAGAAACAACCAAAAAAACATGGAGGGACTGATATTCTTTAATCCACCTGGTTGAAGATTGTGAAGCAGGAGATAGAGATTAAAACTGCAGACTATATCAGCATCAGGAAAAAAAAAATGCAGAAAATTAATTGCTTTCTTTTCTAGATTGTAATTGGACTGAACTGTATTCTCTTATCTGTTTATAGCTTTGCTCTTAAGATAGAAATGGGTGAGCCAACCGGGAACTCTTCCTAGAAGGTGGCCCCTTACACCCATTTCCGTATCTCTGTATTTACTGCTTTGTCTTTTGGTACAATAACTTTACTTTTTACCCAAAAAAAAAAAAAAAAAACAATAGTGTAGCTGTGTAGATTAACAAACGCCATAGCAGAACAGTGCACACAAATCACTCAAAATTGACAATATTCTGACAGCTTGCTATGATAACAAGGAAGAAGATAAAGACAATATCGGTCTAAAGCTTTTGATTTTGCTTCGAAGAACCATTTTATTTTCACATGATCATCAGACAAATGAGTTCTTCAAATGAACCAAGTTTATTGTTCCAACAGAAGCATAAATCACACATCAGCCAGTCTATTAAGATAAAACCAGGACAGACCTATACATAGCAAGTACAGGGAAAGATAATCAATGGTTGACAAGTACTTACACGATCAAACATGTGACCTTGCATGATGATAAAGACTTGATATTCTCCAAACAACGAACATCACCTATTCAACAAGGCAAGTGGATACCCTTCCAGTCCAGCTTTATTGATGATTTCTCTCTGCAAATTATTTATGGAAAAAAATGAGATAGAAGAAGGCAGAGAGAGAGGCAACACGTGCATGCTTCACTTCCTATTATGCAAATTCATGGTGACAATAACGAAAATTGGAGTTATTGCTGAACTATCACACCTAGAAATTATCTTCACCACTGAAGAGCCAAAGGAACATGCCCATGCAAAGAGACAGAGAGGCACACATCTTCATAGATAAACTTACAATAATCCATACAACATCATTATAGAGCAATTAGAAAATAAGCTGTATTATTCAATTAGTTGTTCATCAGCACACAAGGCTTGTGAGAACCCCTCATTTGTCTAATGCCTAGGGCATGCCCCCACTAGCACCTAAGCAAAAGTGCATAGTATAGAGTTCTGGTTTCACTACTTATGCAGGCTGACCTTTTGAAATCTTTTGTCTGCCTAGGCTATCTGGTTATTATGCTAAGTTTAAGTGCTATTAACAATATTAAGCTCTGTACATTCTTTCAGCACAATGCAGATCAAAAGAAATCTGCTGTCATCAGAGTTGCTGGGGTTTAAGTTTCTGTTGGGGAGATGGGGGAGGGAGTGGAGGGGGAAGGGCAAATGTAGTATGTTGAAGAAGTCATTGCAAATATATTGACCCTGGCATTCAAAAGAAAGTTTTTCAGACAACCACTATGGTTGATATGGAAAATTGCACAAAGCAAATGTTTCCCTGCAGAACGGGCAGTGATACAGTTTAGGCAAACACAATTTTGCTTCTGGTTAAAGAGGAAATATAAAATCTTCCAAGTAAACTTCTCATAGTATATTCACTATTTTACTAAAACCCTTCATTCACTTCAAGTATTTGGGTCGGATACTCAACACTCCAGCTTGGATATGGACACTTGATATTTCATTTTAGGCCAGAAACTCTCAATATCTTCAGAAATAGCTGAGTCCATACTTAGAAACTCAATTATGTGGTGGTGTCTGATACACGTAGCACAGTCCGAGTAAGATAGAACTGCCAAATACTACCTTTTGTAACAAATATTTTGCAAATTACAGTCTTTTATAAATTTGTTTGAAAGTTCATACATGTTATTTTTTGGGCAAACTCAGACTGTAATCTTCAATTGTGTGTTGTCTCACCAAAATTTACTTTTATTTATTGGATGTGGCTTGCTGTTTCTGGGAGTTTCGACCAACCAAGACCTAGTTGAGACCCGTTGAGACGAGCTCAAAGGTGGGGGCTTTTCCATTGCCACTGGTGCAGCCAGTGACCAGAGCTCATAAAACATATCTGATTAACTGGTCAGGTGTCGAAACAAATTCCCATTATGCACCCAAGTTCCCTAAAACTTAGTCAATCCAAGATGAACTGCATTAAAAATGCAATTTCATGTCTTGCACTTGAACATTGGCACATCAAACTTATGCTCTTTGTGAGTGAAGCAACATAATCTTGAGAGAGAGGGGGAGAGGAAGGGAGAAAAAAGAATTCAACTACGATAAGAAAACAACTTGCATGAGGGCATTTTGGTCAATTCAACTATGTTTTTGGCCGGGATCCAGCACAAGTTACAAAAGGAAGTAACTTTCCTTTAAACTTATAAAGGTTAACTCGCAAAAGGTGTAGTGTAAAAGACAGTTTTCGGCAAATTTTCCAATTTTTAGTGCTCCTCTTTGGAATCATGCAGCAGGGGCTTTTTCATGAACTATCATATTTGCAGCAAGAATAGTGCATGATTCTGTTCAGATAGAGTTTGAAAAAGGATTAGTGGTCCTCTATGTTATACAGTACATCTTCCTACCAGTATAATTTTTTGAAGTAATCAAAACAGATTGCTGTGGCTAGCATTTTGGCTTCATACAAAATAAGTGCCAATCATGGAAGTTAAATTGCATTAACACGTTATTACCTCCATTTCAAATTAAGTGTCTAAGATAACATTAGTTATAGGAATAATTTGGTAAAAGTGACCAATATATCCTACCAAATTAAGTGTAAATATGGAAAAGGAGTACTAAGTAAGGGCATATTTGGGAAAATAATCACTTATTTGCATTGTAATGTGAAGTGGCAGATAATATCAAACAAGCAAAAAACGGTTGAAACGTCACTTGATATGAAACGGGATGGATAATTATGATGAGTGACAAGACAAATTCCTTTGGAAATATCATCTTGTTTCTTCTTCTTCTCTGTTTTTAAACAAACATGACAAATCGCTTGATCTCACTGGTGTTACAACATTAGTTTGACAACGAGAAGAGTACCTGGATTACCGCCGTTACCATTCCAGGACTCCCCTGTTTTAGTTTGGTAAAGAAAAAATTAAAAAAGGTGAGAAATTTATATGTTTCTTGCTATATTTACTAATCACTATTACCAATCAAAGAACATACCTTAAACTGCTTCTCCACCCATGATAACTCTGCCCATGATTTTGATTCTGCTGATGCCAATGAATTAGGAGCTTGAATAGTTTCAACGTGCTGTACCAGCCTCAGGCTACCTGCAACAGAAGCATAAAGCAGATATGAGGAGTCTAAGGCACATACTCAATCAAAAGTCTAGATTTACACTTGCTAATGCTAAGGAAGAAACAAAACAAAAGAAGGGCTAAACTAGAGTAATCACTAAGACAAATGAACAGGATTGAGTCAGTTACCATCAAAATTATAAAAAGGGATACTTTAAGATAATCATAATTTGAGCAGCTTATGCCTCTTTTGTACAGTCCTGCATGCATGTACCAAAGTTCCAAAAGTAGTTGAAGAAATCTTGAAAAAAGAAATTATATACTCCAAGCTTCTAACCATGCAAAGACTGGCAGGAACATGAAGCATGGCAGAAAAAAACATTATTGTATTTATTGATTAATCAATCTCAACAGTTATGATTGTACAAGAAAACTAGTTCATGATACAAGTATTAGATGGCCAAACCCCAGCAGAAACATGAAGTGAAATATGGAAAAATATAAAAACTAACAAAACATTTACTTGTAACGAATGCCTCTTCCCAATTGTCACGCTCCGACCAAGATGGTGAAACTTCTCGAATTGAAATGCCCATACTCAAGCATATTCTGTTTTCAACACAACATGGAATTGAATGTTAATCAAGACTCAACAGAACATCTTCAATCCATTCAGGGGAGGGGTTCAATTACAGCCTATAGCCAACATAGAAATTTGTTGAAGCTTTCTGTAAACACAAGAAGTGCTAATTGGTTCTTAATAACGCTGTACACTTCAATGGGACAACACTAACATACACGATAGTACAAAAGCCTGAATTCAATAACAAAACTCTTAGTTAGTCGGCTTATATGAGCATTTATTCTATGCTTCTGGGACACATCAAGAGTTTAAAACTAATAGGAAAATTACTTTCATGTTTCTCTATTGTATTTGGAGCACACCCAAGCATCCAAACCTATTTCAAGTGTCAAAATACTCAAACATGTGACCCAGCACAAGAACAAAAGTTAAATCCCAAGAGTTGAGATAACAAAGTGACTCCTCTCACACTATAGTACCTAAACAGGACAAGGAAATTCACAAAGAAAAGGAGTCAAGTCATAATCCAACTTATAAAAGATGGGGTCTGTGGGCAATATGCTGCAAGCAGTAGTAAGAAAGACATCTAGATAACTACGAAATAAGCTCTTCTTGATAGAGAGGATCTTTCGTCACTTTACAACTGAGATTTGGTGAACCTAATATATCAGACTAAAGTAAATAAATTTGCATACTAAGACAGATGGTAATATCGATTTGAAAACAAACATTCCCGTTCGGGGTGGTTCTAAGTTGTGAGTTTTTGGTTTTCAAATTCAATTTCAAAACCATTCGGCAAAATGGAGTTGAGTTGTGAGTTTTTGATTGATTTGGAAACTCGGATCCTGATTTTGAAAACCAAAAAAAATGGTTTTGTAAAATGTGTTTTTAGTTGCAAAGCTGCTCACATACACTCTCTCTCCTCCTCCCTATCCCGTGAAATTTTTTCCTCTATCTTCCCCCTTTCTCTCTCCTCTGAATTCCCAGCATACCACTCTCTCTGCACTCTTCCCCCTTCCTCTCTCCTCCCTTTCTCTCTCCTCCCCTCACCTTCTCTCTCCTCCCCTTCTGCATTCTTCTACACTTTCTCTATCCTCTGATTTCATGTAATTCAATCTCCTCTTTCGCCCATAATAATTTCTCTCTCCTCTCCCCCTCTCTCTTCCCTAATTCTATCAAAGATATTTTAGCACTTGTTTCCAGATTTGTAATACACAGAAATTTCAAAACTAAACTGGTTTTTGTTTTTAAGAATTTGGAAACATAAAATTGAAAACTTACCCGAACGGGACCTTAGTAAGGCATAAAACCAAATCATAGTGGAATGAAACACTTACTCGATTACAAGTTGGCGGATAACCCCAGGAAGGACACCATCGCTAACAGGAGCGGTCTGTAATTCATATAAGTGCAAATTTCCATCATCATGCAAGCTTTTCTTCTTAACATTGCAGTGTTCCTACAGAAATAAACATGTCTTATTACAGCACAGGTAGAAGTTACAATTACAAAAAGATGAGGAAATAGGACAAAATATATATATATATATATATATAGAAATGTCATTTCATTATCTGATCTCTGCACCTTAGTATTTCTCCCTCAACACACACAAGCATGACTATTGACTAACCACCCTCTCTTCTTCTGTAAATCATTATCTGAACTAGTGAGCTTACAACCAGTCAAATGTCTCTATCTCGCTACATTTAACAAATAAATCAGTAAAACCTTAACCATGCAACCATGTAAGGTTTCAGAGAAACATGGACAAAATAGAAACGAACTTATTTCAATTTGTTGCAGGTTTTGTCCAAAATCCACCACAACTATGATATGTGATTTGAACAGCAACATCTTCTTCATTAAAAGCTAGAAGGAAACTCAAATTCGCAATCCCTATCGAGCTCCAAACTTAAGTTTAGCGGAGCATACAAGATGTGACATGTCCTATCCTCAGGCTTATGCAAAAATAGACATAAAGATGAAAGGGAAACGAAAAAAGTATCAGGGGCTCTTTCTTGAAATAGAGAAGCAACTCCAATCCCAAAATTTATTTATAGAACATCCAAAATTTTGCAAGCGTGAAAGCTTTTATATTCCCTGCATGACCTAAAAAAAATTTCTGATAAGGCTGAACTTGCATTATATATCACTTAATACCACACCCAGATGAATGGAAAAATGCAAAGACAAAATTTCAATTTGATATAGTCATCCTAGAATTTAGCAAAATTAACACAATAATGATGGACATCATATGCTGACATATTGGCTGTCTGCAAGCTGACAGTATATGAAGAAATGTTCTACTTATCTTTTCTTATCACGAAAAAAAAAGTTAATAAATAAAAGAAAGAAAGAAAGGTGATATATCAAATCAAACATCTTAATGTAATGGACATGTGCAGATTCACACAACATGTGCACCATCACGGAAGTTCCTATTACATGGTAATTGAAAGAATCTTTAGATTAAAATCATCTAGCTTCTCACCTTGAAACAAACCACAAAGAAATTTGTCACACTCCCTTCAAGTATTCTGTCACCATTGTCTGATAATAAAAGCTCGGTAGTTGAAGGAGGTCTCATCTTTTCCAATGGCTTCCTTAACCTACCTAGATATTCACTTTCTTGATGTTATGATCGGAAAATGGCTCCAATAGCCAACAAAAAAAATGGAAAGGAGGGAACCAAAAGATCATAGTAAAACAAATAAATAAAGTCCAAGTTAGAAAATGGGGAAGGATACTAAAATGCTTCAAAATCTGTCATTTTTTTAAAGGGCTTATTTCTTCTGGAAAATTGCATAGTGAAAATTATGCAACCAAATTCATTTCCAAGGAAGAGAATTGATTTTTTTATTTCCCTCTCCATATGGATTTAGAATCCAAAATTGACTATGAGACTATGATGCCTTAGCCCCTGAAGGTTAAGGCCTTGAATATATTCCTAGGTTAACTATGAAGCCTCTCCCCTATCTATGCATTATTTGACTTAACAGCTGTATGCTTCCAATAGATATTCCCCTTCCCCACCCAGTAACTAAAAGAAAGTAAGGAAATGGGATCCAATACAGCTCTAATCAGCATTCCTTCTTTCACTCTCCACTATATTTTTCTGACTTTACTACACTAACAATTTCATTCCCTTCTTTAACCGATTATCAGGGAGAGCTTAGCCATATCCTGGCTCATTGGTCGAGGACCTCAACCTCACTTCACACATGAACATTTTTTATTTTTTAAGAAAAGGAAATAATTATATTAAATGCGATAAGAGTACAAGAGGAATGGAGGACAAGGAGTCCTCGTTACAAGAAGGTCAATACAGTAAAGCCCGCCAATCCCTTTGCACATCACGCAAGGGGGCTCCGCGAAATAGTCTATGGGCAAAATTTCACAATGAAGCCATAAAAACATCCTATCCCAAAGCAAATCAGCTGGTACAGATTGGTCTCGGAAAACTCGATTATTCCTCTCCAGCTGGATACACCATACTACCACAAACACAGCACATCTCCACAGAATCCTCCCCTCCTTTCTTCCCTCAAATCCTCTGAATCTAACCTGCAACATCTGCTATAAGTTACAGGGGCACAATTCTCCCATAGATGCCAAAGAGGCGCTGCCAAACATACCAAGCAAATGGACAGTGCAGAAATAGGTGCTCATATGTCTCCAAACTACTGTAGCACATCACGCAAACATCAGGCGAAAGCATCTTCTGCGGCCTCCTTCTCTGCCTCAGATTGTTGGTGTTAACTCTATTAAGAACTGCAGTCCAGAGAAAAGCATGGACCTTAAGAGGCACTTTGGAGCTCCAAATGACAGAGTTCAGAGGAAAGGACGAGTCTCCCTCGATTAGAGGTCAAATGCTGTAAGAAGGATTTGCACAAGAAAAGCCTTGTGTTGTGAGAGCCCAAGCCCTAGAATCGGGCCTGGGGGAGTATACGAAAGAGTCGAGCACGGGAAGGAGCTCAGAAACCTCGTCCAATTCCCTCCCGAGGACCCCCTCGTGAAATGGAGGTTCCACGAGGGAGTGGAATCGGCTATTGTGTAGAAATGGGAAATAGGCATGTGGTGCAGAGCGGAGAGGCAATACAAACGAGGGAAATAAACCAAGAAAGGAACCTCCCCCCGCTACACGTTCTCCCAAAATCGAACCCGGTCCCCAAGACCAACTTTAAAGCTAATCAAAGGAGTGAAAGAAGGATATATGTGTGAAATGAACTTCCAGGGGCCACAAAAGTCACTCCACCACCAGCAAGCATCCCAACCATTTTGAAAAAGACCGTACCTGCTCCGAATGACCCTATGCCAAAGAGAATCAGGTCCTGAGGAAAACACCAAAGCCACTTACCAGCTAAGGAGATGTTTTTAGA